>KE154872.1:449348-465815 GCA_000411075.1 Sisymbrium irio | reverse complement strand
CCCGCGCCGCCGGCATCTTATCCTCCTCCCGCAGGTCCATTTCTTAACAACCAGTACAATCAGCAGCTCTACTCTCCGTCGGGCATCCCGGCACAACCATCTCCGGCGACACAGGCGCAACAAGAGGTAACATCCTCTTCTTCTCCACAGAGAACACTGTCTTTCCCCACGCCGCCTCTAAATCTTCAATCGCCTCGTGCCAATCACAATCCCGGAACACACATCCTGGCTCTCCTCAATAATAACAACGGCAGGGAAGGCGCCGTGGCTAACCAAGAGCCGTCGCATCAGCTCCCTGTAGTGAATACGCACGAGATCGCTCGCTCGTTTCCTTCGGGTCCTATTCGTGTCCCGAGCTGTAAGCTTCCCAGGGGAAGGCGATTGACTGGGGAACATGCTGTCTACGATGTTGACGTCAGATTACACGGTGAGATTCAGCCTCAGCTTGAGGTGACTCCGATTACTAAGTACGGGTCGGATCCTCAGCTCGTTGTGGGTAGGCAAATCGCCGTGAACAAGGTTTACATCTGCTACGGATTGAAAGGAGGAAACATTCGTGTTCTCAATATTAACACCGCATTGAGGGCTTTGTTCCGAGGCCATTCTCAGGTTGCTTTTTCGATTCTACAATCTCTGAATTACTTATTTCAAGTACCCATGTGGTTTAGTCATTAGAATGATAACTAACTTTTATCTTTAGACCAAAAAAGAAACTTCCTTTACTCTCTCTATAACTCGTGTTTCTGTGTACAGAGAGTAACAGACATGGCCTTCTTTGCCCAAGATGTTCATCTCTTGGCTAGGTAGTGTTCTTTGTCATTTTTCTTCTCTGTGATTTAAGTCTTATACTCCCCCTTACCGTATTCATTTCCATTTCTTCGACACAGTGTTAGCTTAGATGGAAAAGTGTTCGTGTGGAAAATATCTGAAGGCTCTGAGGGAGATGATCAGCCTCAAATAACTGGAAAGGTTGCTCTTGCTCTTCAGATACTTGGTGAGGAAGATACCAAACATCCTCGTGTTTGTTGGCACTCACACAAACAGGTATGAATACATTTCTTATGTTGCATATGTTTTCAAATGTACTTAATACTGTGTTAATACTTCTGATTGTCTAATATCATCTTGTCAGGAAATTTTGGTGGTTTCAATTGGTAAACACGTCCTCCTAATTGATACTACCAAAGTTGGGAGAGGTCAAGTATTCTCGGCTGAGGCTCCTATTCAGTGCCCCCTTGATCAATTGATTGACGGTGTCAAGATTGTCGGCAAGCACGATGGAGAGGTCACAGATTTATCTATGTGCCAATGGATGATCACACGCCTCGTTTCCTCTTCCGTTGATGGGACGGTTTGTATTTGTTTTTATCATTCTACTTCACTCTAGCCTTACTATCCATCATCTTTATTCTTAAGACATTTCCAAAAATGAATTAATCTAAAAGTTTAAACTGATTACACTGCTTATTGGAATGGTGAAGTTTTACTTAATTGGAACCCATGTTTAGCTTTGCTATGCTAGTGCAGTTGACAACCAATTACAATTCTAGCTCATTTTTGAATTTCGAACATTGGCTTAGTTTCAACCGGTCGCATTTTGCAATAGCTAGTATTTTAGGTTGCGTGTGAGTCTTACTCCTCCTTTCCTCATAATACCGACAGGTTAAGATTTGGCAAGATTTCAAGGCTCAACCAGTTGCAGTTCTGAGACCTCATGATGGCCATCCGGTCAATTCGGCAACATTTGTGACATCCCCTGAGAGATCTGATCACGTTATACTCATCACTGGGGTAATTGTTTTGAATCAGTATTTTCAACTTTTCTGCGCCTTATATAATGCTAAATTATCTCTGCGGTGTTGACTTTACATTTATACCGTGGCTTATCTTTCTGCTCAATTGCTAACTCTGTTTGTGTTGGCAATCTTTGCAGGGTCCTCTAAATCGAGAGATGAAGATTTGGGTCCCAGCTGGGGAAGAAGGGTGGCTCCTACCAGCTGATTCTGAGGCATGGAATTGTACTCAGAAACTCGATATGAAAAGTTCAACTGAGCCACGAGCCGAGGAGGCATTTTTCAACCAAGTCATAGCATTGTCTGAAGCAGGCTTGCTTTTGCTTGCAAACGCGAAAAGGAACGCTATATATGCCGTGCATTTGGCCTATGGCTCATCTCCAGCTGAGACAAGGATGGACTACTTGTCTGAGTTTACAGTCACTATGCCGATATTAAGTTTTATAGGGACAAATGATCCTCCAGAAGAACCCATTGTTAAGGTTTATTGTGTTCAAACTCAAGCAATCCAGCAGTATACATTAGACTTATGCTTGTGCTTGCCTCCTCCTATTGAGGAGAATGTGGGTTTGGAGAAGTCAGATTCTAGTGTTTCGCGAGAGGCAAATCTGATTGAAGGCACGTCAGAACCATCTGGAATGAAGCTTACAGATTTACCTTCAGTTGATTCCGTGCCTAAACCATCGATTTTAGTGAATAGATCGAAAGGTGCTAATACTTCGAGTTATCCGGCGGGTTCTGCATCAGGGGAGACTACAGCACCAGCAATTGTTCCATCCAACGGTGAGCCTAAAACTTCTGGGCTGCTATCTGAAACCAGTGGTGCAGGGTCGGCATATGCTACTTCACCCCAGCTTCCTATAAGTCCCAGACTATCAAGTAAACTTTCTGGCTATCAGACTCCTGTAGATGTTATTGAGCCAATGCTACCACATCGTGAACTCGGTAGCCAAGGATCTTCTGCTGAAAGGCAAGCGGATGCTGTTGGAGAGAGAAATTTGGAGGAAAGCTCCAGAAGCAAGGACAAGGATCTTACACCCGATGAGGATGTGTCAGGGATGCGAACCCCACAAGGTTTTTTCAAACACCCCACTCATCTTGTAACTCCTTCAGAGTTTTTGATGCGTGTTTCGTCTGCCGAAGCCTCCAATACTACTGAAGACAAAAGGGATAGAGATGCAAATATTCAGGACGTGAATATTGATTCAAGAGACACGGAAGTTGAGGTAAAAGAAGTAGGGGAATCAAGTTCGACTCAGAATGGTGAAATCAATTACAATGACGAAACTGAGCATCGCACTGCAGAAAATCCAGAAAAGATCTTCTACTCACAGGCTTCGAATCTCAGCACTGAGATGGCAAGAGACTGTTATCCTAGTACAGAGGAAAATTTCATTCCAGAGGAATCTAAGGCATATGAACAATCTTTACAAGATGGGGATAATCTTGACTCAAGAGGTGTGTCTACAAAGCATTCTGAGTCGGCTTCATCTAGTGGGCTTCCACAGTCGGGCGCTACAAATAGCAAAGGGAAGAAACAGAAGTCCAAAAGCTCACAGGGTCCCGGACTGTCATCTACATCCTCAAATGTTGCTAATCTGGCTGATACCTACAACGAGCAAAGTCGGAGCGCAAGCCAACCTCTCTTAGCTATGCAAGAAACACTGAATCAGGTGACATTTTGATAAGTACCCTATTGCTTAACAGTCAGGGGTTTAAATTGCATCATTTGATTACATTCACTATACAACTTGCCATTACTTTGATCGGCATATAAAATGTTCCTGTGTAGCAATCGTAAGAGATTGTAATCTGTATGAAACTTGCATTTGTCGTTGATTGGTAATTTGTTAAATATTTGATGACTGGGAACATTGTTTCCCTTTCAGATTATGGTTTCACAGAAGGAGATGCAGAAACAACTGTCAAATGCTGTCAATGGCCCTGTTATTAAAGAAGGTAAAAGACTAGAAGTGGCTTTAGGTCGAATGATTGAGAGATCGTGCAAGTCAAATGCTGATGCTCTATGGGCCCGCTTCCAAGAGGAGACTGTTAAGAGTGAAAAAGCAATGCGTGACCATTCACAGCAAATTGTGAATGCAATGACAAACTTCATGAGCAAGGAATTAAATGGGGTGTTTGAGAAAACGATAAAGAAGGAGTTTGCTGCAATTGTTCCAGTCATAGCGCGTGCATTGACACCAGCTATTGAAAAAACTGTATCTTCCGCAATCACAGAGTCCTTCCAGGTTAGAATTCTTGGAGATTTAAGCTGATTTCTCCTTTTATGGTTGTTGCTGAAAAATACTGCTTTTTCTTTCCTTTTATACAGAGGGGACTTAGTGACAAAGCAGTCAATCAGCTTGACAAATCTGTTAATTCAAAGCTTGAGGCAACCATAACTAGGCAAATTCAAACCCAATTTCAGACATCTGGCAGGCAAGCTCTCCAGGTAGATCCGAGTTCGCCATGCTTTGAAATTACTTAACGTACCTGCAAGTCTTAACTTCATCATAGCTTGGCGAAAACGGAGTTGATCTCTTACATTTCTGCCTTTAATTAATTTCAGGAAGCTCTTAGGTCGGGTCTGGAGGCCTCACTCATACCTTCCTTTGAGAGGTCATGCAAGACCATGTTTGAGCAAGTAGACACAGCCTTCCAGAAAGGGATGGCCGAGCACACAAACGCAGCCCAGCAACGGTTTGACGCTGGACACTCCCAGCTTGCTCATACTTTAAAGGTATGGTGGAAAATCATCCTTCTTCCCAGCAGTATTATGGTTGCAAAATCGAGTCAGTTCTTTCCTCTTGCTAAAGCTGTTGCACGATTTACAGGAAACCATTACTTCTGCGTCGTCAGTTGCGCAAGCCTTGAGTCGTGAATTAGCAGAGAGCCAAAGGAATCGCTTAGCTCTCGCAGCTGCTGGTGCAAATTCTGGTGGATCAAACACCTTGGTTACTCAACGAAGTAGTGGGCCTTTGGGTGCGCTTCTTGAAAAGGTTTTAATTTTCTCTGGAACTAATCATAACTATGAATGTGAGAGGCCCTGTGTTAGAGACTGCAGGAGCATTGTAATTGTCTAAGGTGTGGCTGGTAGTTAATCATAGTTGATTCAGGTTAGCTAGAGAGCTACTAAAGGAAATATAGGTAGAAGTGGGCATTCTGAATTGGTCTAGGATCTGCTTTGTGCTTAGGAGAGGAGAGTTTTGAGTGCTGCCACCCTCTTTAGTTCTTTGCTTCGGTTTGTTCTCTGTTATCTTTTGTGATCAGGGAGCCGAGTAAAGAGAGAATCATTTCTGGTTCTTAGAAGAATCCCAATTTGATGTCTTTTTCTGAGTTTTGACAATGGCAACATATATTCGTTTCAGGTTGAAGCAGACCCGATAACAGAACTATCCAGGTTGATATCTGAACGCAAGTACGAAGAATCGTTTACTTCGGCTTTACAGAGAAGCGATGTCTCCATAGTATCATGGCTTTGCTCACAGGTGAAATTAATTTCGTTTTTATTTCGGGCAATGGAAGAGCTCATTATTCATCAGCTTTAGATAAGATCCCATGACATTGGTTTTTGCCAATTCAGGTGGATTTGCATGGGTTACTGGCGATGAATCCGCTTCCTCTAAGCCAAGGCGTGCTTCTGTCATTGCTGCAGCAGCTAGCCTGCGACATCAGCAAAGACACATCCCGTAAACTTGCGTGGATGACCGATGTGGTTGCAGCTATTAACCCATCAGACCAGATGGTAGTGGTCCACGGTCGCCCAATCTTTGAGCAAGTCTACCAGATTCTGAACCACCACCGCAACACACCAGGCACCAGCGACGTCTCAGCCATCAGACTTATAATGCACGTCATCAACTCCATACTTATGGCCTGCAAATGATACGATCTCTCTCTTTTGTTGTTCGTTGCATACATAAAACATAGGAACACAAGAATCTCTCCACTCTTCTCTGTATTTCTCCACTACTGTTAGATTTTGATCATGTTTTCATTTTTGGCTTGAATTTTTGTATTTCCTTTCCTTTCATTTCTCTTTTAAATGTAAAATCTGGTTGTTTCATATACGTTTCATGTCCTCTATTTTCCTCGAGTAGATCTTATGTAAAAGCCAAACCAATGTTTGGACTAAAGCTGTAATTCAAAAATTGTTTTTGTTTTTGTAATTGTTCTCCACGGGTTGATCGTCTGTCACTTCTTCATTTTGTGTTTGGAAACCACGGTTTCGTTTAAAAGCAAAGGCACTTATTTGTTTGTGTTTTGTACAGAGTAAATATGTATTAACAGAGTTGATCAAAATACCTTAAATCAACATTGTGTTATTATTTCGTTTTAGTTGTAGGAAAGTATTCTGTTATGGCGTACCAAATTCTTTTGGTTGTTGTTCAGAGGTGAACCAAAGATTAAAGAGAAAAGCAACAGTACTAAAATCTTAGAAACTGTAGGGAGTAAAATATCTTTCAAACTGCCAACAGTTGTAACCATCTGTCACCGAGAAAAACATCTTTCCTGAATTAAATTTGAAAATCAGATAAGAAGTCACTTGTTCTGAATTCTGATCATCTTATTAGTTGACAATAAAAAAATTATAAAGCAGAAAATAATAATAATATACACATCTCTCTCTGTATTCATAACTTATGTCTTGGATTACACATTGTTAACTTCTTAAGTTAAAAAAAGAAAAAGGCTGATTAAAACTTAAATTTTCCCCTTAATTTTCCAAAAGATAAACTATATGAAAAGGAAAACCAAAAAAAAGAGTAACGAAAGGGGAAAATAAAGTGAAAAAGTGCCCTTTTCGACGCTGCAAAAATCATCGGAAACCTAACAAAAAAAAAAAAGACTAAATTACCAACACTGATCCGTCTCCCATCGCCGGGTCGTAGAATACACCCGACTCGCCCGACCCATAGCCCCAGCGTGGACCCGTCTCCGTCTAGCTCCCAACGTCGAGTCGTAGATGGCTCTCGTCGTGGGATCTGCCAACGTCGCGTAAGCTTTGTGGATCTCCATGAAATCTCTTCCGTCAGACTCCGACGCATCCGGATGGTAAACCTTCGCTAAACTCCGGTACGCCGTCTTAATCTCCGTCAACGACGCCGTTTCGTTGACTTTAAGCAGTTCGTAGAGACTCGACACACGTCGACGAACGGATTCCGTCAAAGCTGGCTCCGCGTTGAGCGTCTGCGCCGAAGCCCTAAACGACGTGGCTCTGGAGGGAAACCGCGCGTTTCCGTTGAGGGATCTGGCTGTCTTCGGCTGAGGAAGACTATTTCCCGGCGAGAATCGAAGGGAGTTGCCGGCGGAATATACTAGGATTCCGGACATTTACGGAATTAAAATTATAATCAGAGGGGCAAAGTCGGAATAACACCTTTGAATTTGAGAGAAGCAAAGCAGAGAGGTTTTGTCGGAGAAGCAGATATGAATCACAAGGAGAGAGAGGGAGGGATTGAGATACGACCATTATTTAAAGACCCCAAACCCAAAAAGTTTTTTTTGTGATTAGACAACTATTCGTCTCTATTTTTAAAAGAGAATAGTATTTAATTGTTAAAAATATAGTATTACGACTTTTTTTATTTATTCAAATACTACCTTACATGGTTTTAGAATCCGGGTATGTTCATTCTACCTGTTAATGAAAAAGGTAGAGAAATGTCAACCAAAAATACTGAGTTAACTTTTTTTTTTTAACTTGATTAGTAAAATCCACTGTTTGTAAACAGTATCTGTTATTTTGTTGATATTGTCGAAAAAGCAAACAGTAGTAGTATCTAATAAGGTAAAAGAGGACTCGTGTTTAATCCGTATCCGAATGTTTTATTACAATTCTTTTCATTAAAAGCTTTTATCTTCCAGACAATCCCATCCGGAAAGTAGTGTAATACGTCGGTACCGACGTCGTTAGCTTTGATAGTGTACAAATTTTATTCAAAATAAAATATAGTAAAAGTTATGGGGTTAAAATGGAAATAAAGTAATTAAAGGAGCGAAAATCAAGGAAAAAAGAATGGTTAAACCCGTGGGAGTGTCAGTCACCAGTTTTCTGAAAATTCTATGGTACGCTGACGTGTCGTCCAGTTCAAAGATTGGCCTTCTAGAATCCCTTTATCGGCTCGGCTCAGCTCACTGGGATTGCAATGATGACATGTCAATTTGATAGAGCTATTAGAGCAATTGCATTGGTGAATCCCTCTTTGAGATTCATAAAAATTTTAATTGTATTTTGGTGGGGTCATGATAGTGGTAAACTTATATTAGATTGTGTTTTTCATTAGTGAATCTCAAATAGATAATTTTTTATATCTTTTAATAAATTTTAAAAATTTTTTAATACTTTCTAAGACTTTTTAAAACTTTTTTTAAACTATTTTGAAACTTTTTAAAACCTTTTTAAAACTTTTTTAAAACATTTTAATAAGTTTTAAAACATTTTAATAAGTTTTAAAACTCTTTTAATACTTTTTAAGATTTTTTAAAAACTATTCTAAAACTTTTTAATAAATTTTTAAAATTTATTAATAAGTTTTAAAATTCTTTTAATACTTTTTAAGAATTTTCTAAAAAAAAATTGGAGATAATTGTAGAGACAATTGGAAAAAACGGATCCAATCTTGTCTTGACACGTGGCTTGAACCCGAGTCATGCAGTATCTTCCCGATGAACCGGTTCACCAAACTTCAAATATATTTTATTCATTTTAATGCATCCGGGCCTTGTGAAATTGAGCCCATAAACCTCTTTACAACCCTTGATGTAGATGCTCTTAGATTATTTGTATCATCATAAATTTGTGATTTTTTTATTTCTTTCTGGTATTACACGATTTTATTAATTTTGAAACGGTTATAAAATTAAAGGATGTAGTTTTTTGAACAGTCAACTCTTACCATTGATTTAAATGTGGCAATAGTATTTAAATGGTACCATTAGATGTTTAACAATTCTCCACTGATTATAAAATATAAGTACTTGTAGAATAATATCGGTTCCAACACAAAAATGTGCTTCTAGAAGAAATTGTGCCCCACAAAGCAAACGGCGGAGAATTAAGAGAGCAACAATAAAGTATCTTTACAACCAAGAAAAATAAACGCATCAACAAATAAATATCAACGCCTTTCTAGAAGCTTTTTTTTTCTTTTGTCTTTACCTACAGAATTATTTGTTAAGTTTATAAGTTTATTTATGGACGGATTATTGTACAGAAAAATGTACAGAAGTGTCTTTCGAGGACGTGTCGGTTTGGTCACGGAGATGGATAGGACTTCTAGAAGACAGTGAACCCAACGAAGCCTACAATACAATTCTGTGCGTAACACACTCCTTGTTACGTGTTTAATCCGAACAATGGATTAGCCCAACTTTATTCACCATTCACAATTTCTGATTCACAGCTGATTAGATGGGACCAAAAATAACGTTTTCTGACTTGTAGAAACAATTATGCTTAGTTTCATAATTTCTTTTCTTCTGGAAAAAAAAACGATCTTTTCGTTTACTCGAACGAATTATCTTCGTAAACAAAACATACTGTGACCAAAAATGATTTTTGAAAAATCCTTTTTTCCTTTTTAAACCTACGGTTAACCAAACAAAATGTCTTTTTACATCATCAACGCGAATATTAAAAGATAGTTGCAAATCAAGGATTTTTGTTCGTAAATAAAGTTCATCGAGTGGGGAAGAATAACCATGAAAACCAACCATTTAGTTAAAAAAAAAACAAAATTAGTTATGGCCTGCGTAAATTGATCGATACTAATCAGCAAAGATTAACTATTTTATTACTCTTGGATGGTGGGAATTTCACTTTGTTCGTTATTTTATCATGAATGACTCGCAATAAGCATAAGCTTATAGACTGTAGTTGATAGTAGTAAATTAGTAACAAGCAAGCAATCATAGATTACATATTTTAGTAGTAAATGTAATGGATGGGTGGATTTCAACTTTGTTAGTTATTTTATGATGAATGACTAGGGCAATAATTAACGTTTATAATTTTTTACGAAAATAGTAATGATTAAATACTGTATTCGAATGGTGCTTTATCTAATTATGTAGTTAAGGTGGGGACTACTACCCTTTGTTTCGAGGACTTGGTGGGGGAGTCATGTTTTGTGTGTACTCCAAGTTCCACAGACGTTGACTCTTCTCTAATAACTTATTTCCTTATTTATATATTTTTAGTGTGCAAATTAGCAAATTATACTTATATTACTACCATCAACTAATATTTAACTTTTCTTGCAAATCTTATATATCTAAAGCACACTAGATGATATCTAATCATCGTTTAAAACTTCTCACTAAAAGTACCACTACAGAAATAAACCACAGGTCCACAAGTAACGAGTGCCAACATATAAATTAGTTTTCGTGAGATAAATTAATTTATTGTCTTTTAGTATGTGGATATTTTGTTGGCTGTACAGCAACTCTCTTTATTTCGCAAGTTGAGAAGATCATTACATACGCGCGAAGTCATCGACTCGAAAGCCCAATTATCTTAAGATATCTCATCTCATGTGTCTGGTTTAGTTTAAAGATAAAATGTTATTGGATACAAATACTTAAACAAGGACGTAGCTGAACAAACCAATAATAATGCGTATTACAGAGCGACAACTCGGTATGAAGAAGCTACCTGGCCATGTGCAAATGTGCTAAACTGAAAAGTACTTCTCAACTTCTTATTGTATGATCGAATTATTTAAGTTATATGATTATGTCGAAACCCATATTCTAATCAGGATGGTATAAATTTACTTTTTTCTGAGGGATTGGGCTACATCTTAGTGAGCCCAGCTATATTGAGTCCATGATTTGAGCAGGGTCAGTGAGTTATCCAGAGTCTATTAATTTTATAATGGCCAGACCGGACGTTTAATTTTTCTACTATTGGTCATTGACCTTCAAAACTCAATCGGAGATTAAAAGTCTGTCATTGTCATGTGACATGTATTTTAAGTTTAAACTGAACTATGACATTTGACCAATGATACCAATCCACGTCATGAAAATCGTTTGTATTAGAGCTTTTGTAAACCGGGCTTGTACGTAATTCCAGTTCGTATTCTGGAAAGAAGAAAGATTCCATTTCTCTCATAACTCATAAGTGATATGGACAATGTCAATTGCGACACCAATCTAATGGGCTGCCTTGGGTCAAATATGCTGATGGCCCGATGGTGTTTCAATTCTGAACTTTGACATTTGACCTGACCGTTTTATAATACATAACACTATATAACTTTCCGTTCACGATGCGGAGTTATATATTTTTGAAATATATAATTATTTAGGATAAAAAATAATTTATAATTTGTTTATCTATAACATTCAAAAATTTCAATACTAAAAGAATTGAAAGTATGAAAAGTTGTGTAAGTGAAGATAATGAGATTTCTACTCGCTCGATTGAAATAACTAATTTATCTCAAAGAGTGATTCTGAAATTGATATTGGACATATAACATGTATTTGATTTATTTTTCATTCATCAGTCTTTAAAACTCCTCTTGATCTCTAGTTTTAAATCATTAGACTATAAACTTTTTCTTTTTGTTTATCAATATTCTTTTAATATTTTTTTAAAAAGATTGGTTTTACTTTTGTCATCTTTATATTTCATATTTATTTTAGGCCATGTCATTATTTTTTCATACTATGTCATTTTTTTTTTGTAAAAATGATTATGGAGATGATATATACATATTTTCTATAAAATTACTTCCTAAATAATGTCTAGGAGATTTGCATGACTTGACTTGATTCTTAATTTATTTATTTTTTTTGAACTGAAATTTATTTTCTTATTACAGTTATAATACATTAATTTGGAGTATTTTGGTTGGTGTAATAAAATTAGAGAGGAAAAAAGGAAGGAAACGGAGGGTAAAATCTCAAACCCAAACTCAGAAGTCAGAATAATCCTACATATGTAAGCAAATCATTTTCTACAAAAATATTTAAGGTACCTACTGTGTCTAATACAAACTAGCATAAAAGCAAGTAAATGAAACTCGATCACTAGTTCTCGATTCAAACGGAAGAATGGGTCAACTTGTGGACAATCATAATCGGTGGTCCAATAGATAATAGGCAGTGGATACATGTCATGTTTTTGTAGTCAATTTATTTTTAAGTTCATGAGCAAGCCTGAAAATATATTTTAAAGATATTTTCAGCATAATTCGATTTTTCTCCTTTTTTATTTTTTAAAAATCATAACTCCATGTAAAGAAAAAAAAAACAAAAAAATTCATGTCTTCATAACTAGGCATTGTTTTTCTTATTTTGTACTATAAATTGAAACTTTGCACATGTAATTTCAGTGATTTATAGAAAAAAAACCCGAAACCAAAATTACAATTTATTGTTTCTACCAAAAAAAAAATTACAATTTATTGCGGTATATATAAAGATTCGCGGGTTAGTTTTTTAGGACAAAGAGGGAGAATGGGAACTGTCGTAAAATGTTAAACGGCGCCGTTATTTGTGTCTTCGTCTACGTTTCTTCTTTAGTCAAAAAAACAAAAATAAAGAAAATTTTTGGTATTCTTCAAACTGATGAAAGATTTGTCGACCCAGAACGAAACTTCCTCGCTCGTGCTCTGCTTAGCATCTGAGATCTAAAGGGATTCTATTTTACACCGACGTCCAGATCACGAATCTCGTCCATGAATTGAAACCACACTTGACCCTTTCCTTTTGTCTTCAGTAGATCAGAAGAAGAAGATTTAGAAACCTTTAAAGTCGTTGTTCGATTTGGTTTCTCCTACTTGTTCGATTCTTCTTCTCTAACCCTTAGTTGACTGTGAGGTAAAGTTTCCGTTTTTCTTCTTTTCTTTCTTAAACCCAAGTCTCGATTCATGGAGTTCATCTCTGCTGTAAGGTCTGTTGATTGGTTGTAAAGGAATGAGTAATTTTTGGACTCAGTAAGTCCCCTGTTTTCAGGGTGTTGGTATGTGTGAGTGACTTACTTTAGCGTTATTCAGAGATACCTTTGATTTGGATTCGCTTTCTTCTTCATTTTATACAAAGTCCAAGGTTTATGGTTCTCCCTGCAGGCTAGTGTACTGCTACTTGTAGTTGTTTATCCAGCAGTATGAAAGTAGTATTTCCCCCCACCGATCCGTGCTTTTATTATGAATGTTGCCCTAATGTGAAGTAACAAGTGTCTACTTCTCTGGGGTGTTAAGCTTTTTAGACTCTGCCTTTTCAGAAAAGCCTCTAAATGCTTTCTTGTATCAGGTTGCAGCGGAACCTAACGCTGTAGTGTATCCTTGGTCCATGTTTTGCTAGCACGAGGTTATGAGTCATTGTAAGGTGCCGGCTCTAATTGAAGCACAAGTTGAAGTAAGTTCACGGCAACATACTCATTTATTTCTGATTGCCTGAGCTTTTGTACAGATCTTATCTCTTATCTGATTTCCTCGGCTTGTTGTGGGCGTAATGGAAAGATGATTTACTGTAACAGATGGGGTCGGTTAATGAACTTGAGCACAAAAGCCTATTTAGACGAGAAGAAGATGCCACGCAAACTAAAGCAGCTTCTTTGATGGAGCAAGGATCACTTTCTCCAAGTTTCCCTGAACACACTACTAAATCACCAAAGAATAGCGTGCTTAGAAGCATCAAGATCGTCATTTTCTCTAATAAACTCAATCTATTATTACCTTTTGGTCCTCTAGCAATATTGGTCCACTACATGATAGATAGTAAGGTAAATTTTTGGAGTTTAGGGTACTGATACTAGCCGTTTTATTTTATGTATCTAAGAGGTGTATCTCAAGAAATAATTCTTACCGTGGCGCAGGGGTGGGTGTTCTTACTGAGCTTAATAGGCATTACGCCATTGGCTGAACGTCTAGGATATGCCACAGAGTAAGCCTCGCTAGCACTTGTAGCACAGACTTATCGTACCATTATTCTGTATATTAGACTTATGTGTAACTATTGGCTTATTTGAAACAGGCAACTGGCTTTTTACACGGGACCGACTGGTATAAATCGTTTCTTTCGAATCAGTTTTTGTTTTCCTCTTTCGTGATTTTTTTTTTTGACATGCTATGCAAATTCCACAGTTGGAGGGCTCTTAAATGCTACATTCGGGAATGTGACAGAGCTGATCATATCGATTTTTGCTTTGAAAAATGGGATGATACGTGTTGTTCAGCTGACGTTATTAGGATCCATTCTGTCTAACATGTTGCTTGTACTTGGCTGCGCTTTCTTCTGCGGTGGGCTAGTCTTTTACCAGAAAGATCAAGTCTTTGACAAAGTAGTAATCCTTATCCACTAAATTGTATTCTCTTTTGTCGTTTATTGCTATTCTTTACCGTGGTTTGACCCCTGTTCTTCTACATCCAGGGAATTGCAGTTGTGAACTCAGGATTGCTTTTGATGGCTGTCATGGGGATACTCTTCCCGGCTGTTCTTCACTACACGCATAGTGAGGTTCATGCCGGATCATCAGAGCTGGCCCTAT
The DNA here is from genome assembly GCA_000411075.1 of Sisymbrium irio. Lineage (NCBI taxonomy): Eukaryota > Viridiplantae > Streptophyta > Magnoliopsida > Brassicales > Brassicaceae > Sisymbrium > Sisymbrium irio. Next base: position 451,517 of record KE154872.1, on the reverse strand, counting down.
CAAGGTTCAGCAGTTGCATAATGCTTATAGCCTATGCCGCTTACCTCTTCTTCCAGTTAAAGAGCCAGTCTAGTTCTTATAGCCCCCTTGAAGAGGTTTGTTGTTTTGCGACTGTCCATTTTATGTATATAAATCAATAGACATAAACCAATTGGACTTACCTTCTTCTTTGATATACGCTGTAAACTCTAGGAAACAAATCAGAACGAAGAAACTTCTGCCGAAGATGAAGATCCGGAGATCTCCAAATGGGAATCTATCGTATGGCTCTCAATCTTGACTGCTTGGGTCTCTCTTCTCTCTGGCTATCTTGTTGATGCCATAGAGGTAATCAACGTTGTTTCTTTTTGTAATAAACTTGGCCTTCATTCATTGGCCATATGATCTGCTACTGCTAGAGTTTATTCATTGTGTATTTTGCTTGACAATCACACAACTAAGCAATGTCAGTATATTTGGTTTATGTAATTGCTTTCTCAGGGTGCCTCGGTTTCTTGGAACATACCAATAGCTTTTATCAGTGTCATTTTACTTCCTATCGTTGGGAATGCAGCCGAGCATGCAGGCGCTATCATGTTTGCCATGAAAGATAAACTGGTAGGCAGAGTAGTTATTGAGTTGTAACACCTATATGCTTTTCATTCTCACGGTTGAACTTTTTTCACCACTGCAGGATCTTTCCTTGGGTGTGGCTATTGGTTCCTCAATCCAAATTTCCATGTTTGCGGTATGCAACGTAGATACATTGAAAGAGCAGTAGTATATTATCTTTGCCAACAAGATTTGTTCAATAATATCTGTGGCTGTTCGATATGGGTAGGTCCCGTTCTGCGTGGTGATCGGATGGATGATGGGTGAACAGATGGACCTCAATTTCCAGCTTTTTGAGACGTCGATGCTGTTTATCACCGTTATAGTAGTAGCTTTTTTTCTCCAGGTGAGTAAAGAAGTCCTTGAAAGCTTAATAAGTCACCTCTTTAAATTGATAATGGTAATCCAAAGCCAATAACTGATGATCGATATGTATGTGCACAGGAAGGGACATCGAATTACTTCAAAGGGTTGATGCTTATTCTTTGTTATTTGATAGTAGCTGCCAGTTTCTTTGTACACGAAGATCCTCAACAAGGTAAGTTGGTTCATTTGAAAACTAGAAACGAGTTTTTTTGTAATTTCTGCATGATACGGCCATGACAGAGAACTGCTTGCATTTAACAAGAATATCTGATGAACTTTTTCATATTGCTCTGTTGTATTTTTTTGGTTAGATGGTATATAAATCCCGTGGAAGAGTCTGGTGTGAAGCAAGTTGGGTCTAAATTAAAAGCTGATGATCTCAGGAACACGAAGTGTTGGGGAGAGATGTTAAGATGTAAACCTGATTCTAATGTGGTTTCCATAAACTTGAATCTGTGTAACGTTTTGGAAGTTTTGCTCGAGAAAGGTTATTCCTTTTTGGCTTTCCCTCCCCCAGAAAAATGAATATTCTTACTGACTTAGACAGTTACAAGTTCTGTTAATCTACAATGAATCTTGTGAAAAGACTGAATAGTTCTTGTGATTTGTAATACTCCATTTGGATTTTTATGAACGACAACGAAAATTTGGTTGGAGATGACTTCTGCATACGTTTGTGTATATAAGTAAAAAGTTTATACGGAAGACCAGCGTATATCAGTAAACGATTGATACGGAAATGATTTTTGTCTGTTCTTTTGATCTAGATTAGGAATGAAGTAAATGATTTTATATAAGAGACTCTTAAACTTTAGAGCAACCTCAGAGCATCACTAACGCTGAACCCCTAATAGAGTTCTTAGTTAGTATTTAATGACTAAATTTATATTAAAAGTTTTGGTTAAAATATCTATGTTTTCTTTACTCCAATGATAAGCCACTAAATGTTCTTAAAAAAACTAGTAAATTTTTTATTTGAAAATAGTTTTGAGGAAGATTATAGAATCAAAAGCATAAAAATAGATCAAGACCCAATTGGAACAGATGAAAGAATAATAGAAGCAAGAAGGAAAAATTTCACATTTCTCACCAAAAATCCTTGCAAGCTCTCTGCCAGTTAAAACAGAATCCATCAAAATTAAACTTTCAAAAACGAATTCTCAAAGCAACAAGTCTCGTAATTGATAAGAAATTGCAGATAAGAAGAATAGA
>KE154872.1:383477-449236 GCA_000411075.1 Sisymbrium irio | reverse complement strand
TAGTTTTGAGGAAGATTATAGAATCAAAAGCATAAAAATAGATCAAGACCCAATTGGAACAGATGAAAGAATAATAGAAGCAAGAAGGAAAAATTTCACATTTCTCACCAAAAATCCTTGCAAGCTCTCTGCCAGTTAAAACAGAATCCATCAAAATTAAACTTTCAAAAACGAATTCTCAAAGCAACAAGTCTCGTAATTGATAAGAAATTGCAGATAAGAAGAATAGAGATAGAGAATGAGAGTTGAAGAAAAATGTTCGTAGGAAAGAGAAAGCTTCATTGTTGCCAAGGAGATGAGAAAGATAGAGAGAAAGAAAGAAAAGAGAATGAATAAAAAAAAGACACGTGACAATTAAAAACGTATCTTAAAGGTCTTAGTTAGGAGACGGTTTGCAACTTATTAGCTAATTTTTTTTTTTTTTTTCTTTTTTCGTTTTGTCAAAAGACCTCTTAAGAATCCGCGTTAATGATGATCTCATATATGAGGAAAGAGTTCTCAAAAAAAGTAAAAAGTAATAAACAAAATAAAAACAGAAAAGAGAGGAAAAAAGAGATAAAAAGTGCAGAATTACTTTTCAAACGAGAAGTTTATAAATATCGTATTCACACATGTTTACATTTTATTGGATCAGTTTTAATATTAATTTTAAAATTAAATAATTAAATTATATAAAAATAATAATATTATATTTGTCAGAATTGGTTAAAAGTATCTACACCCATGTTGATGCTCAAATATAAAAATAAATGAGCTTTGGTGGCTAGTTCAATCTATTGACCGGACAATAGTTAATGATCTGCCATAAAATCCGTCATTTGTGGTAATATTACACGACGGTGAAACTTTTGATATCAACTTATTATCTTTTCTGTGGGAAACCAAAGGGCAGATAAACGTCGATTGTAGCACACGTAAGTACAAACAAAAACCTTAAATGAAAAGCTAAACCCAGTTAACGACGCCAACAAGTCACCATCTCGGATGTATTTTTGTTTTTGAGTGTCTTCTAACACATTTATCTAATCCTCGTTGTGCAGTATATAAACCGAAACCATGGGTTATGGGTATTACATCTATTGGGCATAAAGTGAAGTGTATAAACATGTGGTTGGTTCTTTGAAGAGTATTATTATTATTATTATCCAACATGACATGTATTAAGCAAAGTACGAGGAAATCAAGACCTGCAAAATGTTGGGACGGAGATAACACATTATTTCAAATTTGTTTGATAGGGTAAAGTAAAATTCCTGATTTATGCAAATTCTAGAGTAAGAATATAAACGTGAATTCTAAACGCATTACCTCAAGCTGTTCTTCAGTGAAGGAGTCTTTCTGGATGTTCCATGTATTTGCATGAGTTCGCCGGAACTCAGCCACTGCTTTAGTCACAGTCGATTTTACAGGCGTAGGCTCACCAGCAAAACGAGCCAGTAAAGTCACATGATCCGGCAACCAGCTGAAATGTATTTCAAAAGTTTCAGTGTATTCGCAAAATATCCAAGCTTAGGCTCTGCATCAAACAATTTAATGTAGAAATTGTTTAAACCTGGGCATGTCATAAGGGACAGACAAAACTGATGCTACCAAACCAAGAACGGCTCCATGCACCTCCGCGATGGACTGAGTTGAACTTGATTTCCTGAAACAAATACTTGATTATTAGGTCAAACAAATACTAGCTCTGCAAATTTACAGCTTGTTATTCCTTTTGCAGTATCATCTTTGGAGACAAAAAGTTAAGACGAAAATGCTTAAGGGAAGAAAGGAAAACCTCCGGTTTCTTTTCTTTTGGATCGAGTTCGCCTCTGCATAGGATCTCTCACGAAAATCTGCAGCAAAATCTACATCTCCTCCTTTCATTAGACCTGCTAGAACTGCTGCAGCATGCTCTCGTACCTGAAGACCAGATTACATCATTTAAGAGGTGCAAGCCCAACGCGCTTAATGTATCCCAAATACAATTATTCACAAGATCGTATCATTTAAAACAGCTCCACTGTGCAAAAACATAATCCTGATGTGGAGAAAACCAAAACCAGAACTTGCCTCTGCTTGGCTGGCAACAAGGAGCTTTTCTACGGTTTTCCAGATTTTCTGTTTCTCCTCATGAGCAAGTATGAAAGTATGCCTAGTAAGAAACGTCAAAATACAAAAGCTTTGTTAATCATATACATACAATAAAAAAAAGAAACATTAATTATTCAGATTTGAAATTAATAAAAACACAGATTACAAATACTAAAAGAATACAAAATAGATAAAGAAAAGAAATATATATAATTGAAATATATTTAAATATATAACTCGCGCGTAGGGCATACATATACACACAATCCATGGCACACGACTGGTTTAAAATTGGATTTTTGTACTTCACGGCTTAATATCCCATTAAGGAAGCCTATGAAAGTAAAATTATATTCCCTCCATTTAAGTTTTGAGTTTTTCATATATTTTAAAAATAAACTTAAAATATTAAATATAATCTTATTATAATATTATATTTTTATAATAATATATATCTTTTTTTAAAAATTACATTTATTAATATGGATAAAATTGAAAAATATTTGAAAAAGTTATATTAAAAACACAAAACATCTAACTTAGTGAAACTGAGGTAGTATTAGAAACCCTAATTGGTAGGGTTCGGCATCCCATTGAAATCTCTCTACCGCTCATTGTCGGCGTTTCAGATTCTAGGTCGGTGATTCTCAATCTCTTGTTTGTTTGTTGTCCGATGTTTTGATTGTCTGTTATTTTCGATCGAAGAAATCTTAGAACTTCTATTCGCGTTTGTCTTGATTGATCTTGTTAGGTTGAAAAGATGATGTGGGGGAACAAGGTGGCACCGACGTCTGTTTTCGCGACAGCTAAGACGTTTGTGTGGTGGGACATGGACAACTGTCCGCTCCCCAACGGTTATGACCCTCATCGGATCGGGCCGAGGATTGACACCGAGTTGAAGAATTTAGGTTACATTGGCCAGCTCACCATCATTGCCGTCGGCGATTTGGAGGGGATCTCTTATGATTTCCTGAAAGCGCTCTCTTCCACTGGAATCGTTATCAAAGAGTCTAAAACCGGTTAGTCTTCTTCTTATCTCTTAGGTTTTTGTTTTTTAGAACACAGATTAGGTTTAGATTCAAGGTTTCCATTTACTGGAACAGGCATGTTCGACGATATACTTTGGTCTGAAAGTATTCGTGAACTTCCGATGACAATAATGCTGATATCGGAGTCCGATCAGCTGGAATCGCTCAGTTTCGAGTTTTGCTTGCGAGGGGACGGATACAACTTGCTCATGGCATATCAACCTTCTTCTTCTCCTGAAGAAGCCGTACACCCTTCATCCCTGCTCATTTCTGGAGAGTGGCTGTGGAACAATCAAAGTTTGCTGAAAGGTTTTTTGTTCTCTCTCTCTCTCCAAAATCCAAAATTAAGCTCTTTTGTTTTGTTTCTGAAATAGTGCCCTTACAGATTCAGTCTCGGCGGAGACAAGAAGACTCGACATAGGCTCTGAGATGTTCACGTGCGGTTCATGTTTCGATGATTTCCCCAACTTCGACGAGTTTACCATGCACCTCAAGAGTTCCGAACATGCACAGAAGGTAATCTATTCTTTCCTCCTGCATATATTGCATCAATACATGTCTAAATGATTTAATGACTAATGTTATTCTCTTTTCCAGATTAAATCGGTGAATGAAGGAATGGAGATGAGTTTCAAGCAATTTATGGCAAAAATGGAAAAATGGAAAAATGGAAGAAATCAAAGGAATATGTTGATTTAGTAGCTGTAAAGTATTTGGAGATTCAAGAGTTCGAAGAACTATTTCAGGCAAGTTTTTCTTAATGAAAAATTTTGTTTTTTTTCTCTAGGCTGAAGAAGAAGCTAAGAATTTGAAGGTTAAGGGGCCAAAGAGAAAGAGGAAGACTAACGAGCGAAAGATGAAGGGAAAGAGGCCAAGGAAGCATTCAAAGAAGCCAAAGAAGCCAAAGACGCATTCAAAGAAGCCAGAGATGCTATGCATGTGCTAGTTTCGTATCTATTTTCATGCTAGTTTCGTATCTATTTTCATGTCTCGTTTTTACTTTGAACTTAACTTCTACTTTTATCAACTCTTGCTTCTACTTTTATCAACTCTTGTTAAATGCTTTACCGTAAAGTTTTGACTAAACATTAAAATTGCTTTCATAATATATAATAGTATTCTAGACAACATAGAATTATAAATATGCTATGCCAAACGTTTACTATTATTGGTTGGATAGGAGAGCTAAGAGCATCATTATCATTATTGGTAAACCCACACAACGTTATTTTCTATGTGAAATCAAAGCTAGGCCCATATAATTGCAATTGTCCAAGCTCAAAGGCAACTGACATCTAGCTCTCTCAAAACTAAAAACCGAAAATAATTTCTTGAAAACCATCTAAGTCCAAGGCAAGCTCCAAATGCTTAAAGCATGTTATCAACAAAGTCACTAAAGAATGATTCTAACTGTTGCTTTTTAATCTTTAATCGGCGTTTGAGCAAAAATGTACTCTAAGCATAATCAGGCACTCACAAAACATTCCACCACCACTGAGCCGCATGGCTGTACCCCAATACAGCTGAGGGAGCATGTGGTAGATGCATATCTCCAACGATAGCTTCTCTTAATTCTAGATCACTGTTAAGATTGGCACATCAAGTCTAGGTCGTGGAGAACCATAGAGAAAGGAAGAACATGAATCTTGTTTTCTGCATATCTGCTAGAATCTTGTCGGAGCGATTCACACTTGTACAAATCAGCTCAGTCGCCTTCTTTGTTCCCCCCATGGATCTTATAATTTCGTTCTCTTCAGATTTGGTAAACCACATCTTGAGAAACAAAGTTACGAAGAAACTTATACCTGCCGGGAGAGAGCATCCAGGAAATGAACTCGTCCCAAAAGGATAAGAAACAATTAGTTTGGTGCTAAGCAGGGGAAGTCAGAGGTATCTCACCAGTAATGAATCTTTCTGAAACCCCATATAAGAGATGGCCATCTCGTCCTCAACCTTAATTCATGTGCTGAATATTGTTTTGTATCCTTATTCATGACCAGTCCAGGGAGATTGTGAAATTCTTTGAGAGTGTTGATAATGTTTTGAAACGATCTTTTTGAACCATCACAGAACACCATAAGATCGTCTGCGAACGAAATGTGAGACGTTTTTGTATTAAAGCATTTATGAGGAAACCAATATGTTCATTCTTGAAAACTCTGTCCAACTAGAAGTAAGGACCTCCATCGCTAAAATAAAAAGATACGGGGAAATAGAATCCCCATGTCTCAGCCCCCTTTTTACTTTTAAAAAACCACATATCTCACTACTTATACACAAAGGGAAGTAGGGGATTGTAATACACTGATGAATCTATTTAACAAACTGCGGAAGAAAATCATAGGGTAGAAGTACTGTCCGCATAAAATTCCACTTAACGGAGTCAAAAGCCTTGTGCAAGTATACATTAAGAGCTCCTCTTACTGATATATTATCCTTATTGAAGCCTCGAAATAGCATAGAGGCGAGGAGGACATTCTCAAGTTCTATCTATTGACCGGACGATAATTGATGATCTGCTGTAAAATCCGTCATTTGTGGTAAAATTACACGACGGTGAAATGTTTTACATCAACTTATTATCTTTTCTGTGGAAAACGAGATGGCAGATAAACGTCGATTGTAGCACACGTAAGTAAAAACAAAAACCTTAAATAAAAAGCTAAACCCAGGTAACGGGGCCAATAAGCTACCATCTCAGTGTATTTTTGTTTTTGAGTGTTTAGTATATGAACTGAAACCATGGGTATTACATCTATTGGGAATAAAATGAAGAGTATAAACATGTGGTTGGTTCCTTGAAGAGTATTATTATTGTCTTTTGATGAAAACTGAATTCTCCAACATGTATCAAGCAAAGTACGAAGACGAGGAAGATGTATCGGCCAGGACCTGCAAATGTTGGGACGGAGATAACGCATTATTTCATTGCCCCCGGAAAAAAAGAAAGAAAAAGAACTAATATTTATCACATTTCTCAATAACAGGTGGGTAGGAGTATAATTAGTAATCTGTTAGTTTTATACTTACATGTTCTTCAATCTCACATTTTTCAAATTTGTTTGATAGGGTAAAGTAAAATTCCTGATTTATGCAAATTCTAGAGTAAGAATATAAACGTGAATTCCAAACGCATTACCTCAAGCTGTTCTTCAGTGAAGGAGTCTTTCTGGATGTTCCATGTATCTGCATGGGTTCGCCGGAACTCAGCCACTGCTTTAGTCACAGTCGATTTTACAGGCGTAGGTTCACCGGCAAAACGAGCCAGTAAAGTCACATGATCCGGCAACCAGCTGAAATGTATTTCAAATGTTTCAGTTTATTCGCAAAGTATCCCAAGCTTAGGCTCTGCATCAAACAATTTAATGTAGAAAATGTATAAACCTGGGCATGTCATAAGGGACAGACAAAACTGATGCTACCAAACCAAGAACGGCTCCATGCACCTCCGCGATGGACTGAGTTGAAGTTGATTTCCTGAAACAAATACTTGATTATTAGGTCAAACAAATACTTGCTATGGAAATTTACAGCTATTTTTCTTTTTGCAGTATCATCATTGGAGACAAAAAGTTAAGACGAAAATGCTTAAGAGGGAAGAAAGGAAAACCTCCGGTTTCTTTTCTTTTGAATCGAGTTCGCCTCTGCATAGGATCTCTCGCGAAAATCTGCAGCAAAATCTTCATCTCCGCCTTTCATTAGGCCTGCTAGAACTGCTGCAGCATGCTCTCGTACCTGAAGACCAGTTTATATCATTTAAGAGGTGCAAGCCCTAGGCGCTTAATGTATCCCAAATACAATTATTCACAAGACTGAATCATTTAAAACAACTCCACTGGGCAAAAACATAATCCTGATGTGGAGAAAACTAAAACCAGAACTTGCCTCTACTTGGCTGTCAACAAGGAGCTTTTCTACGGTTTTCCATATTTTCTGTTTCTCCTCATGAGTAAGTATGAAAGTATGCCTAGTAAGAAACGTCAAAATACAAAAGCTTTGTTAATCAACAGCGCTTTTGTTTGTCAACTTGCTATATCAATCATATATATATATATATATATATATATATATATTACCTGTACATAAAAGTTCGCAGATACGTCAAGATTGAGGATCTTATCCGCCAGTTAGAGTCATCAGCAGAAGAAAGAATGACCCCAATAACTTTCTGTAGATGAGATCCTGGGAAAACCCGCCACTTCAGCAGCTCAAAGGCCGCCTTCGCCAATGTGGACAGATCTTTATGCGATGTTTCCTTCAATAGATGGGAATACAAATCTCATGATTTCGAGTCATGGGAAAGCAATTTAGATGAAAGAAAGTAAAAAAAAATATAGCGGTTATACCTGTAAGGATATCACCGGATAGAGGAATCCCGCAATTACATCTCCTAGATATGAAGACCTCCCAGATTTGAAAGATGAGATAATGAAATGGAAGAGCTATAGATAGGATAAAAAAAGAGTTTAGTATCAATTGTCTCAGATAAAAGGACTGAAAAGAAAGTTCTCCCAAAAATTGAGACAGCCAATACCGTTTCCATCCATTTAACATCATCTAGAGAATCGCCATTTGACTGAGCATTTTCCATATCTACATCTGCTGAATTGTCCAAACTAGCTGATATGCTAGCTTGTTGAATGTTTGTAACAGCTTCAGATGCTCTTGCACTAATCAACTTGAACCAATCTTCCTCCTCAAGTCGGGTATCAACATCTGTTCTACCTTCTTCAGATGGATGTTCTTGTTGATATGACACCCGCAGCCGAATGTTGGAGCATAAAACTGAAAGAATCACACCGATAGCTTCCCTTATCTGTTCATTGTCACACAAAAGTAACGAGCTTTTCAGAATTACATTTTGACCCTTTTTAGGTTTGTCAAAAGACAATCAAATGCATATTTTAGCGTGAAAACAGAAGGAGCAGCGATGTAGCGGTACAATAAATGAATGTGAAATTCTTACTTGTGCCGAGGAATGGGACATACTAGGGATCAACTCATCGAGAAGCACGATATGCAGCTTCACTTCTGATACGGGCATCTTTGGTGGAGATAATTCTATCAAAGCAGCCGCAAGAAAAGCATACCGCTTTGCGACAACCGTGGTGGTTGCAGTTGGTGGTAATGGTGCCACTATACAGTCCAAAATTTGTTGTCTCATGATAGGAATTTTGGTTCCTTGTTTCCCTTTCCCTGTGACAGCATAACGTATGCAAGCAGCCCACTCTGGTATAGATTCTACTGATTGCCCAAGAATAACATTCTGCAACTGAACCATTATCCAGCTATCCCACTCACTAGGAAGACCATTTACATCAGAGTGCAGTACACCTGCTAATGTTTCAGCAGCAACACACTGTTTTGGTCTCTCCTTGGCGTTACAAAACTCCTCTAAGGGGCTTTTAAGTGCCAGTAACACAGGCACTCCACACTCCTGTGCTAAGCGCTTGAAGATGCGAGCAAAACTGGGGTAGAATATTTCACTTCCTAACAAAGATATCCAACTGGGAGTTCTTGGCCATGAAGCCGAAAATTCGAAATAGAAACGAGTGATTGACTTGTCCGCCATGCTCTGGAAGGATGAACTTCCGTGATTACCTCTAGAGGAACTATCAGTGTCAGTGACATGAATATGAGAAAGGCTTTCGAAAGTCTCCCTGAAGAATCCTTCCTCTTGGAAAATTTGGCTCAATGCTAAATCAAGGGATGAGTTAGCATTCTCTTCGGAAGATACAGAAGGTTGATCCTTGCCTTGCATCTTATGAGGTGATTCTTTGAGTAGCGTGTTTAAAGCTGAAATTGCCAGTATTCTCGTCTGAGGAAGTTGACTTTTTAAGTTTTTCAAGAAGTGGCCTGGGAATAACAAACATAACCTTTGTTAAGAACGAGAAACTCAAATCATGAAGAAAAATCCTTCCCATATATACGACCATCTAAAATCTGTACCAGCAGTTCCATTAAGGATTCTGAAGGAGAAGGTTGGGTCAATCCTAGATGACATAGCTAACAGTAGGAGCACTCTGTTAGCCATCAAGTTGTACCTGGCATAGATAAAATAAAAAATCATGATGACTCCATACCTTCAAAATTATGAATCTGAGAGCTGGTGAGCTAAAAGTTTAACTAGTTATATGAAAATGATTTTCCAATGAAAAATTGATTAATGGTAAGGTAGAATTACCGCCAATGCAAGCTAGACGAATCAAAACTCATGGAGCAAATCTGAGAAACAAGATCTCCAGAAGTAGACCCCTCAACATGGCTATCTAACGAGCGAAGAATGTTTCTAGAGAGTCCCGCGAAGTAAATGTTATATTTGACAAAAAGCTGCAAGCATAAAAGCTTCAGGCAAAATCTCGAAGAAAGAAAAAGGCTTTTACCCTAGTAACAAAAACTGAACCCTTACCTCAATAATTGCTTTTTGGGATTTCATAGATTCGTGATGAGAACTACAAAGTAAAAAAATTGAAAACAAATCTTAATACCAACTTTACAAGCATATCTGTCTTCGCCAAGAGAAATAAGTAATTGTTCATGGAAATGTAAAAAGATTACCTTGAAAGAATCCCAAGAAGAAAAGAGGAAAATGATTTTGGATCCTGGAGTAGCAGAACAAACATAAGCTTTTACAATTGAAAATAAGTAAGAATAACTAACACTAAATGACTACCGTTGTCAAATGCTTGAGAACACTCTGTGAAGTGAGAACGGCACAAGAACCAAGGACTACATTCTCTGGTGCATCCTGATTTCGCAAGTTCTCAGTAAGGGACAGAACACATTTTGAAAGCAATTGCGGCCATCTCTTTAACATTTTCAGCAAAGATTTTGCAGCAAGCCTGAACACCACAATAAAGAGAAGCCTAGTCAATTAATGCATTGAAAGAAGGCAAAGGCCTGTAGAGAAATTTACAGAAGAAATCTTGGGTTAAGAGGGTGGTTAATCCTTTCTTAAACTTAAGACCTATAACCAATCATTCATTGGCATGCATATTTGGACCATAGATGAGCACGAAAGTACTCACACTCGAACACCCTCATAATTGTGCAGACAAAGGGTCAAAAGGTCATCAACCAAAAATGTCAAGGATTCTGGTGGAGAGAAGTTCCCATCTGTACGAAATAGATGATAGGACGATTGTGATGATCTCCATGTGTTGTGCATGTACGCCTTGTCAATGAGCGCCCACCTAGGCCTGGAAAACAAGAGGATTTGCATGAAATTAAAGATGTTTAGGTTTTCCATTAAGACAAAAGGGAGAATTACCTTCTCTTGCCCTTAGAATGAATTTCGGTAATAAAGTTCGCTGGAGGCTCCACAATAGCAGCAGATTCAAGTTTCCAGGCCTGCCTGTGATTATACCATTCATCATACTCCAAACTGCCTGCGAATATTGAGAGGAAAGTGTTAGGAAGAGAAAAACATGTGGCTAGTCAACTGCAGAAAGGGATCACGCCAGAGGCTTTCCGCAGTACCATAGTTTCCCAGAGCTTCCATTATGCGAATTATTAATATCAGCAAGATGCTGTCATCTGACTTTTTCTCTAATAAGTATCTGCAAACACCACAAAACGAAACCATTAGAGAATAATAGTTTCAGTTGTATGCATATGCTTTTATGGAGAGAATTAAGCAGAGCAGCTACTGAACAAACATTACTTGCAGGCTGCATGAATGGTCTCAGCAGTTCTTTCTCGTATTTCAGCACTGCCAACACAGGAACCTGATGCTCCAGCTATAAAGAACGGCGGCTCTTCCACCATATCATGTTTAGGTGATGGCCTGAAATCAGGAAGGCAAGACAAAACACCTTGCAATGTAGAATCTATGCGCAAAAGAGTCACTTTTAGGTGTGCTTTTTCCTCTCCTGCACCACAAATAGCATCAATGAGGCAAGCACGCGTAAAATTTTGGAGAAAAAAGTACGATACCATACAATCTGCGCTAATATTACCAATGCAATATAAAAATGTCAGCCTTAGCTCTAACATGCAAAGCAGATCGGTATACGATTGACAAATATGCAAATATTATTGATGTAAGACTAAATCACACAAAAGAATGACTGAATTTACCTGCATCAGAGTGGATATTTGATTGGCATATTCTCAAAAGATCATCTAATGCTGACTGAAGATGAAGGTCTAAGAGCTCATTAGCAAACTGAATTTCCTCTTTAGTAGGAACATGCCACCTGGAAGGCGCCACCTGTTCATCCTTAGAAAAAGCTTTGGTGCTGATCCATTCCTCCAAAGCCGGAGCAACAGGGTGACGAGACAAACATCTAACAAGGGCAGAAAATTTTGTTATATGAGACAAAAACACCAAGATATTTGATAACAATCATTCTCAAGTTATGACGCACTTGTACTGATCAATAGGATAGTAAAGAATCAGACTTCCAAGGAGAGATCGAAGAAGATGATCCCCAGCTCCATTAACCTTAAGGAAACCATCAAATCATCAGACAAGCCAAAGAAAAGTTCACATCACTAAAAATGGCACACACCAAGACAAATTTGACTCCCGAGATGTCTTTTCAGTAGATAATACTACCTTCCAAGATGAAGAATTAAACGCAGAAGAGATAGCTTCGATCAAATGATCTTTGTACCGAAGAAGGGAGCTGCCTCCATAAGTGATGGCAACTGACAAGACTTTCAGCTGATAATCTATAGCTGCCTCAAGCGCTGGAGAAAGTGTCTGTTTGTCTTGCTGGTGATAAAAAAGGACATAAAAGAGTTATTTAATTTCCAAAGTAAAGATAACACAAAACTTCGACAAAAACTATTAACAAGCAGAAATACCTTATTGGTTCCAACGGTGTCTGCACTTCCTTTTCCTCCAAACCCAGAGACAGGGATGTCTTTCAGAGAAGATATAACAGCGAGGATCATTGGCTCAACAATTTGACCAACTGCTTCTTCGGGGTTTGAATGAACACAGGCACAACAAAGCAGCCCAACCTCGGCAATTGCACCAGGAAGGATATTCGTCCGAACAAACTTTGATATCTTTTTCAAGGCCTGTTAGACAGTTAGAGATTAAAGCAAACAAGCACTCAAACTTCTCGTCGATGGATATGTATAAGGAGTTTCTAAAGTAACAACGACAAACCAACCTGGCTATATAGAGAACCAGATAGCCTTCCTAGTAGGATTTCAAGCATGCAATAGTAATAAGGACCATCCTCAACCAAAAACGTTCCTGATGTTGCATATGAGCTTAGGCCTTCATTTCTGCACCAACAAAAAGTCTTCATGTAATTAATAATCGATGAGAGGTCAGATACGATGTGATAAAAAATCAAATGATATATAACAAAGAAGAAGAGACCACAATCATGAAGCAAAACTGTAAACAATCTTGACTGTGATACATTACTCACATAACACTGCTGGGTTCCAAATGCTGTAACAAAGCGATCAAACGGCACAAAAATTCATCCAGCCACTCAGAGAAGGATGCCATAGTCATGAATGATACGTCATCAGAACTATCGTCCAAGACAGCCATCTACAACATACAAGGATAAAACCGTCTAAAAAACAAGTCTGTTTAACAATGAATGTTTGGAAGACTTTCAAACTTATAGGAGCTTACATTGGAAAAAATAGAGCCAATCAGCTGCATAGTTGCCAAGGTTTTAGGGGGGTCATTGGCATCCATTCCAAGCAACGCATTAGATAGAGAAATCCCGATAAGATCAAGAAACATCCTATCATCCACATCACCACCAAGCTCTTGTTTAGCAGTTGACATGGAAGACTGCAGGATTGACCGGCCAGCAAATGCTACTGACATCATGGCAGTTTTCAACTGGTGGGTGGCAGTAGTCTAACTACACATAAACATTTGCTATGAAGTGAGTTAATAGATAGACTAGAGCTTTCCTTTTACGGATATATATAGAGTATAGAGTAATAGAAGAAGGATGAAAAAGTCTGCAAGATAAAGAAGCGAACACAAATTACAAACCGTTTCCAATGCCAAATGGAACCGAGACGCCACAAAAGGAAGGACCAAAGAAGGCTCCACATAGGACAGAATGGATGTCGCCGCAGCAACTGTCTCGGAAAGATGTTCGTTCTTGCTATACTGACCACGATCAATCAACTTTAGCACCACGTTAACAAAAGCGATCCTTTCCGGCTTCCCTAAACAGACTGTTGATAGACTATCTGGATTCCTGTAGGAATAGTATCTAAGCAAGAGCCTACCAAATACCAATATGATTAAATACATAAAAGTAGTGACATTGCTATTTTCTTACTGCTGCTCACGCTGTAAACGCTTTTGGAATGCTACTACCAGGTGGAGCAAAAAACGTTCCAAGGAGTAAGTCCAACGGCCACCATTAGAAGGATGATAGTATCTATATTACGAAACGAAAGAGAAACAGTAAGTACAAGTGTGCAACGGTTGTAACCTTATAGAAACAAATAAAAAATAAGGGGTCGTTGTTTAAGCAGACAAACTGTTCTAAAAGGTTGACCAATTTCTTGAACTGCTCATGTGCTGAACTTCCAGGTTTCAGAAAGTACACCTGAAACAGAAGCCAGGGAATGGAACACGTGAAGATATATTAGTCAGACACAGCAGAAGAATGCAGCAAAATGAAAAACTAAAATCAACTTACAATAGATTGAGCAATTGATTTCGATGGAGTGACAGTCCTACTAGAGAACAGGAATCTTGTGTTTCTAGGAACATCAACTGTAAAAGGATATGATCCACTTCCATTTGCAACAGGAACCTAAAACCAAATTGAATTAGAATCCTGGAAAAGAGAATACATTAATCTGGAACACGCATCTCAATCTCATTTAGCTTTTGTTATCTTTACATTCCCAGATCCCTTTGAAGCATACACATTTTAAAACCTCCACTTCGGCATTCCATACATTTCGTGAGAGAAAACATTTATATTTTTCCCAACGTAAAAATGGCGTCATGATCTCTTGTCATACAGCCAGGAACTCGAAAGATTTAACCATTAGCAACACTAGGAAAAACTTAACTCACCTCGAACATATTTAAGAATCTACTAAAAAGCATGGGCAAGTAGGACTCCCAGTCGATAAAGCTGCAGTTTTTAATCACGCGAGCTAGCACAGCTGCCCATTGACTGTTCCAAAATTGACAATTTGGTATGGTATCCCAGAGTTCTAGACAGTTTTTTACCCATTTTCTACAAGGTCAGAAGAAGAGAAATTAGAGACTTTATAAAATCATTAAATTGTGAGAGAACAGGAGATATCACTGATCACAAATGCATTTTGTCCTTACTCGGAGAAAAAATCCTGATTTTCGGAGTTTGTAGGAAGGAATAATTTCACAAAGCCAGAGCCCTCAAACGAGGAATTATGCCAAGGATTTTCCAAAAGAGACCTGAACGTGGATAGAAGAAGATTAAAAAACGGTGCAGATTATAGCGTTTAATAGACTCTTAACTAAACTACAGCGAGCAATTCAGCTACACATGACATCTTAAAGGGATAAAGTAGGTCTCCTTCAAATCTCTTCCAGTCTGTAATGGGTCTGTCAAGAAGCTTGAATTTAATTCCTTTGCCTTTACTAGGGCAGGCAGGACTCTTGACTTCGTCGGGACTGCAACCTTTATTGAGCGAAAACATCCATACACGTATCCTAATAATACGAGTTTGGTATGACGTCTTTCACACATTGATGCAAACAGAGAAACGTACCACCATAAGGACGTGGTATAAAGGTGAGAAATGATGCGAATTATGACGGCCATAATGTAAAAAATTACACCCTCCTTATAAAGGGTGCATGCATTGATGAACAGGATACCAAGCCTTTGTCCATAGCAGAATAAACGGTGTGATTTCACATATAATGCAACCTCGAACAGATAGGATCATGAAAGTTTCTTCATAAGTTTGCTTTACAATACTAAAATACGCTAACAGATGTATAGACGTAAGAGCAATAATACCATCTAAACATCTCATGTCCACAACTTACATGAATTCAGACCAAATTTCCGATGCAGCCCCTTGTGGAAAAAATCTCCTACAGGAACGAGTGAGAGAAGTAACAGCCTCGAAGTGCCGTTGTCTTAACCTCCAACCTTCAGGGCCCGGGCTCCTAGAAAGAAAGGAATTTTGAAAACATTGTAGCACGAAAGAAAGAAGTCAAGACAATTAAAACGAAGCTAACATATCGTCCCTTGATGAGTATCAAAGAAAATGGACCCACATGCGTATGCCTGCCAGATGTTCAAAAAGTACTCACCTGCTGAAGTGTGCATGAATCAAGGTATCATACAAGGGCCTCCACTCAACTTTCAAAGACAGCTTCTTCCGATATTTGTTAATCAGTCTGACTAAAACATTACCCCATCTATACTGTTTCACCAAAACAGATCATCGACGGTTAAGCCTTAAAACAAAAAAAGTGGAAAAGGCAAGAGAGTAGGCGGAAGGGAGCAAGTAATTGGAGTTCATTTAGGTATCAGTTATCGAACCTGTGCATACAACTTATTCTGAGATGAATGAAAGATCTGTAAGCCAATTTCCACGAGTTCACTAACATCTTCCACAGACAATTCACTTTTCGCTCTCACATAGCTGCAAACGGGGGAATAAAAAAACGTCATTAGACCTTAAACGGGCGGAGACAATAGCCACGAGCATCATATACAAACCAACTACGGCCAATATAAAAGTGAAAAACTACACGATCAAATCAATCAATCCCAACTACATAGATGCTACGCTTTCATAAGACCAGATTGCTTGATTATGATAGAACTCTTCACAGAGCTAGAAATGATTTTAGTCCAACATTTTAAATTTCAGTTTAGCAATTCATTTCGATATGGTGATCCGATGATTGTGAGACTGAGCTAATCGTCACTTAAATCCATCATCCACGTCTTCTAATCGCAATAAGAAGCAAGCAATTCGAACGAGAAAGAGCCCGAGATAAAAGCAATCAAACCGGAGAAATCGAGGACTCACAGGTCGATAACGGAGATCCATTTAAGCGTGGGGTAAACAGACTCTGGATCATCAGGTCGGTGCAGCTCTTTGACGCATCTCACGACCCGCGCGAAGGACTCCTTCTCCTTCTTCGTCTCCTCCGCTACAGGCGGCGGTAGCCATCCATTGTACAGATGCATCTCTTCTTCTCACTCTTCGTCGTCTCAAAGGAGATTGATGTGGCTCTCTCGTTTTTTCTTCTCTGAATTTAAAGCTGCGTTTGCTTTTTCAGTTTTTCCTCTTGTTTTCTTTCCAAGCAAGAAAAATCATATGATATCGGAGGCAAAGGCCAAAGAGCAATACAGTGTAGATTGAAAACAACTTGCCTTTCTTTTTTCTTTTTTTTGACGAAACAACAAATAAATATATTGTATTGACTTTACCGTTGACTGGTCACCGGCAACTGGCGCGGCAGGTTTACCACTTCACAAACCGACTAAAGTATTTCAGATTGACCCTTTAAATCTTGTCTATACTTCACTGCGTACCCATTCGTTTTGAAATCTGTCCTCTGTTGCACATAAAATGGTAACAATTTAGCTTTTTCTAGATCGAACCCATTAATTAGTCTATCACTGTCCACTAGCACTTGCGGGCAATAAATTTCGAATTTAATTACATCCGTGCTGGAAGATACCCATAGATGGATTTTTGTTTTTGTCAACAGGTGGACATTCATGCAGCTATTTCTCATCGAGTAACATAATATACACATGCAGATGTATAATGAGTTGATGACGGTGACGGTTGACATTCACTGATTTACATTCACATTACATCCTCTTGTGTTACGTTTGGACTTGAGGATGACCAAAGAGAAAACAGCTATGATGATGAAATCTGAAAGCCAAATTTCCCAGAGGATGTAAATGTAATGTAACGTATGCTCAACAAGGAGAAGGAGAAGGAGTCCAAGGCATTACGAAAAACTTAATCTCACCTCAATATACTTAGATTCGAAATAATATTCCCAGGAACCTCACCTGTCTTGACGTTACATCTCAGAGCATTTAACATCAAAGTCGTTGTAGTATAGTGGTAAGTATTCCCGCCTGTCACGCGGGTGACCCGGGTTCGATCCCCGGCAACGGCGCATTTTTGTGTTTTGTTTTTATATGGGCCGATTTTACGCTGAAACAAGTCTCAAAAGCCCATTTAGATGACCTATGCCCAATAAACTGAAAAGTCCACGGACATCCATGAACAATGAAGAACCAACAGAGCTAGTAATACAAAGTAGTTCCAATTTTGAATCGCTTACTGAAATAGAAAAGAATACGACAAGGATTTGTGGAAGAAAAAGTCCGCTGAAATTTCGATTGAGAATGATACAGTGTTAATAGATTCTCTAGACATAATGAAGTATATAGTTGACTTTGGCATTCAGAGAGCCAGAAGGTAAAATAAAGCATTTTTATCTTTTGGGATTGAATAAATCTATACCGCCTAATCACTTATGATTGCAAATTCTGTGTAAACATTTGTTTTTTCAATGGTGTTACACGCAACGATGATGAAGAAATGAGGGATGAATGGAACGTTAGATAACCACATGAATCTCGAGTTCATGTAAGTGTTCATGAGCCATGTTTCCTATTTCATGCATTTCTCGATATCTAAGCTCGTAGTATAATTAATTAGGCAGCGATGAGTTTTCTTTCGGTTGGTTAACGTGAAAATGTTTATATGTGCAGAAAATAAGATCGGTTTGTTAACTAGTCAAATCTTCAAAAGATTTTTTTCCATACCAAGAGAAAAGAAATCCCAAGCACATTATTAGATTGGTGTTTTTGCTATCGTTAGAAAATCCTGAATGATTCATCCGAAGATTTATGTCATGGGAAAAAAGTTCATACTATAAGAGTTAGGAATGATAGTTTTAACATCTGAGATTTTTGTAAAAAAAAAAAAAAGTTATGATTCATTGCCTTGACTTGTGTTAAAGCCATCAAACATATTACACAAAGTTCAAACGAGATAGATTTTAGTAATTTACATAATCCAATAGTGAGTATTCTGAGTGTAAATAAAAACATCGAATATTTAGATGGGACCATATAACGCGACGTGGTTTCGGGATAATAAAGTAGTGTACAGTAGGTATGTCATATGTTCCAAAGATAATGTTAACCAAAAAAAATAAAAAAACACATAAAAAGACAAACCTACCCTCACAATTAAAAGGAGACGGGTTTAAGCAAGGGTGAAAATGTCAAAAATCTAGTTATCAGGCTTATGACACAATGTAGATATGGTTAATTAACCCTGAAACAATCACTAGATTTCGATAACATTTTATAGTTATATAAAGAAAAAAATCTAAAAATTTGGGAAAGCAAAAACAAAAAAAGGAAAAAAATCTAAAAATTTAGGAAAGCAAAAACAAAAAAAAATCGGACCGTCCCTTGTCGAGTCATGTAGGTAGAGATTAATTGGGGGTCTGAAGGAAGTAAGGAAGATAAATTCGGGTGCTCTCCTCTCTCTTCCCCGTTTTCGTTTTTGCGTTTGTTTCTCTGACGGCCGATCCAGTGGGCTACCTCTTAAAAGATTTATATATATATATTTTGTTTTCTGATATAAATTATCATGACCTCGAAATTGAAATTAGGACTATATTTCCGGATTCGTCCCTGAAATATCTCATCGCTAGATCGAAAAACACAAACACAAGTTGGGGAGACAATTCGTTTGATTCCTGCAAAATCCTAGGGTTTGTATACCACCACCTTTGATCTATTGCTTTTCATTTGTATTTCACATCTGTGTGTTAATTGTTAGGGTTTTGTGTGTTTTCAGATTTGAATTTTAATTTTCTTCCCTTTTTTTTTTTTTTCCAATTTTGTCGGCTTTGGTTTATAGGTTAGGTTTCCACGCTCGCTAATTGCTTTCAACGCTTGTGTTGTCGGAACTGGATTTTACGATATTGATCTTTTTTTGTTAACCGAGGGAATTGCATGTCTTAATCACTGTTTTGTTGTGTCTTTGCTGTTTTTAATATTCTAGACTCAGTCACTAGTCTTTTTGATGTCAAAGTCTATGTTTACTCCTCCTTTTTTGGACTAGGAAGGAATTTCATTAATGATATGGTCATGCAGGTTTTTAATTTACCTTGCTAGAAAGGAACTATGTCCAATTACCAAGGAGATGAGGCTGAGTACATGGAAGATGTAGATGATGAGATGGAAGATGTGGAAGATGATATGGATGAGGAGTTTCGTGGCGATGATCTCGGTGCCTCTGATTCTGACGTCGAGGAATTTGACTACTCGGTATTTCTTGCTTTTTCTCTATTTTCTGTTACTTTATTTATTATCATCATCTCTGTTTCTTTTTTTTTCAATTACCTTGTAATATCGTGTTCATTTGGTTTTTTCAGAATAATAAAATAGCTGATACCTCGGCTGAACAAGCTCGGAAAGGGAAAGATATCCAGGGGATTCCTTGGGACAGGCTTAGTATTTCCAGAGAGAAATACAGACAAACTAGATTAGAGCAGTATAAGAATTATGAAAATGTCCCTAATTCCGGGGAATCATCCGAAAAGGTAACCTCTTTATATTCCCTGATCCTCCATTTTATTTTTTGGTGTTAAAAGAGTTTAAGTTAGCACAGCTATACTTAATGCATCATTGCTTTTGCATGAATTCAGGTCTGCAATGTCACACAGAAAGGGGGACATTTCTATGAATTCTGGCGGAATTCAAGATCTATCAAATCTACTATACTTCATTTCCAGGTTCTTTTTCTAATATTGAGAGCTCGCTGATTTGGACTAGTTGGTAGTCTTATTCTTCGTAACATTTTTCTGCTACTAAAAAAATTCTGTCTTATCGAAAGTCTTTATTGGTTTCATAGTTGAGGAATTTGGTGTGGGCAACATCCAAGCACGACGTGTATCTTATGTCGAATTTCCTGCTAACACATTATTCTTCTCTAACGTCCGGAAAGAAGGAAGTTCTCAATGTTCGCGGTCATGTTGCACCATCCGAGGTTAGTTTTTGCCGGAGTTTAAAGTTCGACTCTAATGTGACTATTCTAAATTGATTCTGAATTGTTTTTTTTTTCTTGTTTGGTGCATTTTAGAAACATCCTGGAAGCTTGCTGGAAGGATTTACGCAGACTCAAGTGAGTACACTTGCAGTAAAAGACGACTTCCTAGTTGCTGGTGGATTTCAAGGAGAGCTTATTTGCAAGGTGAGTCTAGATTTATTGATTACGGATTAGTCACGTTTTTCTTACATGAATTCTCATTGACAAGCTTCATTTGTTTCATCTTTCCACATTGGTTCAGCATCTTGATAGACCGGGCGTCAGCTTTTGCTCTCGTACGACTTATGATGATAATGCTATTACCAATGCGATTGAGATCTACAACAAACCCAGGTTTTTTTTATTGTCTTTTGGTGAAGAGTCCACATAAAATGGTTAAAAGTCACTGCTTCTAACTTCGTTTTTGTTTACTTTTTTCAGTGGCGCCCTTCATTTTACTGCCTCGAATAATGACTGTGGAGTTAGAGATTTTGACATGGAGAGATACCAGCTTGTTAAGCATTTTCGTTTTCCTTGGCCAGTGAATGTAAAGTCCTTGCCTCTTTCATGGTTTTCCTTTCGATTAGCATAACTCCGATCTTTTAAACTTGCGGCAAATAGTTTGAGTTTCAGTTAGGCTTTTATATCCCCACTTCTACAGTTTACCAATTCCAAGTGATAAAATGTACATGTTATCTAACAAAAATGGTGTTCTTTCGTTTTTTATTTGTCGGTACAGCACGCATCTTTGAGTCCTAATGGTAAATTACTGGCTATTGTTGGGGACAATCCGGAGGGCCTTATAGTAGACCCCAACACGGGAAAGGTACATATTTACTCGATCCTTGATCCAAGTGTGTAAATAGTCTCAAATGGTTGGTCATCAGGGAATAATGCCAAATCTTTGGAACTTACTCTACAGACGCTGGAAACACTATCAGGACATTTGGACTATTCCTTTGCCTCGGCGTGGCATCCTGACGGAGTCACTTTCTCAACTGGAAACCAGGACAAGACCTGCCGTGTATGGGATATCCGTAACCTTTCTCAATCCGTTGCTGTCTTGAAGGGTAACCTTGGAGCAATCCGGTCACTCCGCTACACATCCGATGGGAAATACATGGCGATGGCTGAACCGGCTGACTTTGTCCATGTATATGACGTATCAAAGGGGTATGAAACGGAGCAGGAAATCGACTTCTTTGGGGAGATCTCTGGAATATCTTTCAGCCCTGACACAGAGGCGCTCTTCATTGGAGTATGGGACCGCACTTATGGTAGCCTCCTTGAGTATCATCGGCGCAGGAACTATTCCTACCTTGATTCGTTTCTTTAAGCAAGACGAGAAGTATACACAACCCGTCCAAGGAATAAAAGAGAGCTCATACAGCAACCGGTGAAACACAACAGAAGCAAACCATATATATAATGGATCTCTTAAAGGTGTAAATGATGTGTTGTGCAAATGCTAGTAGTTAGTGTCTTTTGGCGTGTTTTTTCCTTATGTCTGGTCATCTAAAGGTTTAAGCTCGGTTCAAGATGTGTACAGAATGAGCTGGTTCAGTGGTGGCAAAGACTGGATTAGGACTTGGTGGTGTGCTACAGCTGTACCCAGGTTGGAAGTCGGTTTGGGATCCGGGGATCATTATTCCTCTGTTTGGTGGCTTGTGAGTCTTTTCTCTTTTTTTTCTTGTATTTGTGGTTGTAGTAGGAACTCGAGTGTTAAAGATCCTTTTGAGTTGGTTTCGAGTTTAGAATGTGGAGATGCTTTTAACTAAACTATAGTACCTCATGTCCGTTATGAGCTTAAATAACATAAGTTTTCTCTAAATAGCAATGTATATTGTGTCACTTTCATATATCTCTTCGGAGTACTTGATTTCAAATTACCAAAATGTATTTCGAATAGGTCTGTATGGTTCTGTGTAACAGTAGGCGTAGAGAAAGGTAGTTACGTGTAGAGAGTAATGGGCATTAAAACTTGTAAAAGATCCTTCAGTCCAAAGATTTAACTTGAAAATCTAATAATCCAAAGGGAACCAAAGAGATGCAGCCACATCATTGATCAGGTTATAAATGATACTGTTAGATACGATAATAATGGTTTTTGCTACAATTTAATGGTAAAATATATTCTATTTTCAGAGATGGGTTATCGACAATAAAATTTTGAGTTTCAGTTAGTAGAGAAAAAAAAAAGTTTTTTCTGATGATAAACCATTGTAGAGAACAAAATATATGCTACCAACAAAAAATTGGGATTCAGCAAACATTTTCTTGTTATATAGATAGAACATGTTATTGTTTGATAAAACAAATGAGAAGTGAAAACTATGAGTATCACAATGTAACAACATTATTATGGATGAGTTTCTCGCGAACAAATATTGTATTAATAATATTTATAATTTAGTGCAATAATTTAAGTAATCATAATCCAATTTTGAAATGATAGTTGTAGTCAGAGTCTTTCTAACTTTTTGTTGGGTTCTCAAAGAAAAACATTTCTTTCTTCTCGTTAATTACAATGTGGATGCTCTAATAACATGCGTTCAAGTGTTCCACTCAGATTTTAGGTTTTCAATATTAGTTAGTGTGATGGTCTATCAAAATTTGCAAAATGGTAAGCTAATAGCAATAGTTTACTGTAGGCACATCTAATGCTGATTAACATGAGTTTTCATATATGCTTTTTGATAGGCTAATAGCAATAGACCAATAGTTAACCTCTTTACTAACCCTATAAACCATAAACATGTCAAGTTCTGCAGCTGACCAAACACATAAGATTCATAATAGCAAAAAAATAGAACCTGTCCAGAAAACGAAAGACAAATGTCACAAACAGAGAAGACACCAACAAATAGGGAAAAAACTACTGAGCCACTGTGGCTGCTGCAGAAGCAGAAGCTCCTGATTCATGTGCAGATTTATACTCCAACATCTCAGTTCTGTACCTCTCCACATCCTTAACTCCTTTGTCTTGATAAACCTGTAAAACGTAATTAACATGTAATCAAACACTGGACTTGATAAAAACGTGGATCTGATTTGATGATAACCAAGTCAGTTACCTGTTTCTCAGATTCCGAGAGATTTCCCCACATGTGTCCTATAATCTTGGTGATGGTCCTTTCTTTTCCCTGGTACTCAGGTTTAAGCCTAGCGTACTGCTCAGCGAAGAAGAAGTTGTAGCCACTCCTGTGGCATTTGGGTTTCTGAGAATCAACAACAGCCACTTTTGGTTTCTTATGTCGGCGTTGCGATGCTTGTGCCATGACTGAAGGTGTTCCCATGGTTTGTTGGGGATGACTTGGTGTTTTAGCAACATGGTAAAGCACTCCTTTCAGCACTTGAGTACCCACTTTCATCGTCACCAGATATCCACTTTCGAACTTCCCATCAATGACTCCATGAACCGGCGATCCAATTTGTGGTTCATCAGTGCCTGAAAGTTCCATTTTAATCAGGCACAAAGTTTGGGGAGAGGCTCTTCATGGATAAGCAACGGAATCAGACAAACAACAGTGTATTATATATCCGTGCCTTTAATTCACCCAAAACTCAGTCAAAAGACAATACAACCTAAAAAGGAATGAAGCAGATAGAGCTTGTATACTGAGCCATATTTGTAACAAGTTAACTCAGAAATGTCATAACGCGTGAGGAAACTAATGAACCCTAATGTGTGTATGAATGAAAGGATAGAGAAGCCATTGTAAAACTTAACTCAGAAACCCGTGAGGAAACTAATGACCTGAATGTCGACTGAAAGGACCAGTAGACATGACTTATATAGAGAAGCTATTGTAAGAACTTAACTCAGAAACCCGTGAGGAAACTAATGAAGATGAATGTCGAATGAAAGGACCAGTAGACATGACTTATTTATAGAGAAGCTATCCTAAATTCTATACAACCGGCTACTAAATACAATATGGACGGAAGAGAACGAAGCCACAGAGTTAGAGAAACATTTTTTTAATACCTTCCTCAAGGTTTGGGGAGAGGTTCTTCATGGCTTCCACTGAAAAATCATAAGAGATATGGTGTGTCTAAGCCTGTTACGAAGTAAGAAAAGAAAAAAGGCAAAAAGAACCAAGTACTTGAGTGTTGTTGAGACAGACCTCCTGATTTGATTGAAGAAGCTGGTTGCTGGAGGTAATACAAATGCTCCATTTGATAAAGGAACTTGACGTAGTACTTCCTCAGCACAAATGACGCACTCGTTATTGTTGTCGGAAAGTTGAACACACCGATCACTTCTCTCCATCTCCGATCCTTAATCACCTAGAATAACGAAAACAAAATACAGATTTCAATACTCAAAAGAGGAACAAATATCTCCTAAAACTCTTTTCTTTTATGACAGCATTAACTCCTACCTTTGAGATTCCACCTCGAGAAGTAACCTCGATGAAAAGCCGATGCAGATCCAGAGAGCTTCCTCCCACAGTAGGAACCCTTTACACAAACACAAAATGTTTCAATCCAAACTGAGAGAGAAAATCCAAATTCTTTTGCTGTTTAAAAAAAAATTAGCAACGGGACACAACAGACAAAAGAACACATAAAGCCCTAAACTTTTAATATCTCAATCAAATATTCAGATTAGTAAACATTAAACCCAGTTTGATTTTTGATTTCCTTATGAACAAGATAGTTTCCAAAACACACACATAAACAGATAGAAGAAGAGGATATAAACCCAATTGAACAGGCGACACACATGACATAAACGCAAATCTAGCATATATTAAGAATCTTCATAAAGTATGTGTTTTAATTGCACCAATCCGACTTACATTTAACCCTAATTAGACTTTCTAAACTTTTCAGTTTTCACTAAGCAGAAAAACCAAAATGCTTCTGCTTCAATCTTACCAAACAACATATCAACACCACCACAATCCTTAAATCAACAGAGCCCTAACGGATCTTAAAGCGATATACCAACAAATAATCTGCATGTCTCTCTAACGACTTCTACAATCACTTAACAAAAGATAAAACTCATTCATTTTCATCGGCACGAGAAACTGACAAAATCCCACAAACGAAAGTTGATTTTTTTTGGTTCTTTCTTTTACAACAATCTTAAAACCCAGAGGAAATAGTCTCACAAACCCCACAAGAAAACAAATACGAGGAAAGGAAAATAAAACTGACCTGAGTGTTTTGCCGGCAAATCCGACCAAAGCTTTGAGCTTTTCCCAGAAGATGTCGGAGCTACGGACAAGATCATTGTACTGGACCGTAGCAGAGGTGGTGTTGTTGTGTGGCAACACCTGAAGTGGTGAAACTGTCGACATCTTTGTCTTGGGTGAATGGTAAGAGTTTGAGAGGAGTTTGAGAGGACCGTATTATCTTTTAAATACAGATTTTTTTCCTCTTGAGAATTAATCACTTTCTTTAAATTTAAGAGCAAAACATTAAATTACATTCAACCAAAAAAAATAAAGTAATCTCATTTTTTTAAAATGGGAGGAGTAAATAATCCTCTGTGTTTTTATTAGATTACAAAATCAAAGAGACTATGTTGACCAACAAAATTTTTTTTTAATTAGTTTACAAAATCAGAGAGACTATGTTGACCAACAAAAAAAAGAGCCTTTTGTTGGGTTAATAAAATAAAACAGTATATCTATTTGAAAACCATATTTTGAGAGAGAGATTTTATCTTTTCTTTAAATTAAAGGTTAAAATTTAATATTAGGTGGTTAATTACAAGATATTACTTAGTTCAATTAATTTTATTTCAAAATAAAAAAAATTATCAAAAATGTAACAAGAATTTACCTAAAGATAAACATCCTTTCAAACAAAAGTATTAATTTTATTTTTTTTCAATCAAAATTAATAAAATACGTAAACAGTATTTTTAATCATATGTGTATTTGTAACAAAGCTTAATATTCAAATAAACAATAAAAAAACTTTAAGTACCAAAAATGTGCATTTAGATTAATTTTTGAAATAATATAAACTCAAATTTTTCATAAGTGATGCATTTATGTGAAAGTTCAATGAGTTTGAAAATTGTTCAAAAACAATTTTAAATTATTTACATTAACTTATTTTTACTTAGATTTGAAATTAAAATATTTTGATATATGATTATGATATGCTAATGAAAGTGATTTTATTTTAACTTTTGAAGTCCAAATTAATACAGATGTAAGTAATTATGTAAGATTGGGTTGAAAAACAATAATATAAAAAAAAATTTACTTTAATCTGAAAAAATAACAAAAGAGTAAATGCAAGTATCTAAGTGATGAAATATTGAATTTTAGAAAAATCATTTTTGTGTGTCAAATGTCTCAAGGCTGTAAGTTACATGGATTACAAAATATGGATTCTTTATATTTGAACTCCTCACTGTATGACTTGTTTGATTTTCTCTTCATTTTTTTGACAAATTTTCTCGAGTGCAATGCATGTTTTTGGTAGAGTTAATATGTCTTAACTTTTTCTGTTAACTTAGTATCATTATTACTAGTAACCAAAGAACTTGGTGCGATGACATTTAGTATTCTTCTAGTCTACAATTTAATATAACATATGCATTTTAAGTAGAAGGGTTTGATTCCGACAAGATTACCAAATGTGATCCACCCAAAAAAATCAAAAACATTGTTAATTACAAATTCTGGAACTGTTTTTATTCAGATTATTCAGCTGGAGACATATTTTTACAAAAACTACTTAATATGTAATCGAAGATACCTCTGAAATGGCAAAAAAATAAATATTGACTTCGTTACAAATAATATGTTCTATTATTACAAACCGAAGTATGTATAATCTCAAACAACAAAAGAAAAGTTGCATAGCTAAAAATTGTGACAACAATAGATAAATGAATGAATATATGTACAGTGTTAATAATTGTACAAATGAAAGAAAATCAATATTATGCGTGGAATGAAGAGTTCACCAAATTAAAACTAAAATAAAAAACCATGTTCCTTTTATGATAAGTACTTTACAAATTCAAACACTTCACAGTTATATTTTTTTTTTTACATTACATTTCATTCAAATATATAATTATTATTCATCTGCGTATTCTTTTTAAAAACGAATACCAAAGTTTCAAAAAATTACAATTAGTAATATTAAAGTTATTATCTTACTTTTCAATGTATGTTTGTATATAAATTTTAAACCAACAATCATAAAATTTACTCATATTGCATCTTATATAGCAACGTTATTAATACTTTAAATTGTTTTTCGTAAAACAATTTATGCACTCGCCAAGTCAACTAGTTATTGCAACAATATATGAAAAATCTGAAGAAAACAAAAATGTTTGGTAATACAAACATAAAAAACGAAATCTACGGACGTTTTTTTCAAGTTGGAATAACTAATAGTGAAGCAGGAGAGAATTGGAGGACCAATAACCGAAGTATGGAGACCAGCAAGATCAACTGTGTCAAGAAATAGAAACTGGACTTGCACGTTTTCCCTAAGATGTTTCCACGGTTCAGTTCAGGATCTTCAGTTAGAGAATGTACCTTCTTCGGTTGTTCTTTGAGTACTTGTTGTGATGAATTCAGAGATCTTGTGAGCATCAAATGCTCGATTTCAGCTTCGATCCTTCTCTGGAAAATGCCTTCGAGTTCAGATTCAATCTTTGAGTTCTCGAGTTCTTGGATCCTGGCTTCCTTCGCATCGAGATCAGCTCTCGCATCTTCGAGTTTTTCTTGGAGATGTTTTACCTTCTGCTTCAAGATCAGTACCTGTGATCCTGAGGATGTTGAGTTCTCTTCTCCACAACTTTCATTTCTTAGCTGGTCCGATGAATTGACTTCATCGACGTTCGAATGTAGTGAAATATATTCCTTACCCATCTCTTGGAAACTTTTAACCTCTGCACATGTTTCACTCGCATAGTTAGTTAATAAATATCATATAACATGGAGCTCTCAAGGACATGTACATTGACAATTATGGTTTGCGTGCAAACCTTTCCAAAGAGCTTCCTGCAGAGCTGCAAGATTTTTGATAGAATCTGCAATCTGATCCTTGTCTGCCCAATAATGGTTGTTCTTTTTACTCTCGTTTTCATCTCCATCTTCTTCTTTTCCTCCGTTCTCGCTTCTGCTAGGTGTTTGGACTTCCTCCTTAACTTGACCTTCTTTGCTATATTCCCCCATATGATTCATCATCAACCTCTCATCTCTCTCTCCGTTGTTCGCAACAGAAACTGCGCCACTCGAAAACACAAAATCACTACTTCTGAGGTCGGAATCCATGCTGGAACAAGGCTTCCCCTTGTCGGTTTTCACCCGCTCTTCACTTGCATTCTTGATGGTATCACTCCAAATTTTCCCTTGGCTACCTGAAACAATCTTCCCACCTACATTCTTTGCAGATATTGAGTTACCACTATGCTCTTCACTCTTCTCAAACGCTTGGCCTAAGGTAAACATAAAACCTGGATCGGGACTAAACCCGTTTGATACACCTGGAAGATGATGATGATGATGCACCATATTCACAGATCCAACAGAGCCTTCACTACTCTGCCTTGCTTCAACTGAAGACAAGTCTACATGTTTAGAAGGAGGATTCACCAAACCAGTCAAACCACGCTTCAGCAGTTTACTACCATCATCAACAGGTGTCGCCTCGTCCTTGACGGGACCATCTCTTTTGATCCTTCTCCATTTCTTCAAGCCGAAACCTTTCCTCTTCGAATGCAATGTTCCACCCGGAGATTCAACCCTTAAACTATCGACGCTGTTCGATCTTTGAGGTGATCCAACACCTTCTTCATGATCATGATCATCAGGCAATACTAATAATCCATTAACACTCACTTTTCCCATCGTTTCTGCAGTTGCAGAAGATTATTGATTCATAACCACAACTGAATTTCCACTGTTCTCCACAGGTTCAGGGACTGAGTGACTCATTCCTAAGTCCACAAATAAACAAGAAACAAATGTATTAAGGTGTCAACTTGTAAAGAAATGAGAGACAAATCTGAAATTCATCAGGTTCCAAAGTACTAGATTCAGCTCAATACTTCAAGAAAGGGAACTGATGTACAGTGATATCCAACGGAAACTACTACGAACAAAAGTCAATACCCAATTCAACGATCATCTAACTAACTATCCAGACAATCGCTGGTAAAGAAAACAGAGAGAAGGGAATCGAATCCATTTGGATAAAGCGGAAGAGAGCGTACCACTGAAACAACAACTGACCACTCATTCAACAAAAGGCAGTCCCTTTCGGTTACAGAAGAAGCTAGAGCACCGATGGTCATGCGACGGAGAAATCCGCCGACACAATCAAATTATTACCGGAAGCAAAAAACTGCATCCAAACGATCCTTTCCTCCGTACTATTCGGGGAAATAATTAAAGGAAACGAAATGATTTTTATTTTAGAAAGAGAATATTTTTAGTGAAGATGGTGCGAAACACATGTGGGGTCCACATGACATAAACCCACTGCGCACAGCTGGCCGTCCGATCTGGATTACAACATGTCGGAATTGTATATTAATAAACTAATATATTTATATATGAGCCCAAAATATTGGGCCTTTAAACTCAATTAAAACTAACTTCTTGAGGCCCGTCTAGTAATTTGCTTTCGTTGAAAATTATTGGAGTAGAAAATTGGATAAGTCCTAACTCAACTATCCAAGCTCTGCAAACAAAACTAGCCTAGTCCTTGAGTGCTTTTGCATATATGGAAGAAAAAGAATGCCTTTTGCATATTCATTATTATGTTGTTATAATTTATCGCATGTTTGAGGAATATAATACTCTACTTTAATCTAAAAGATGTGTCCGTGTGATCGAATTTCTTATTGGTTTGGTCCGATTTTTTTTCCTTCGTTGTTTGGTTCACGCAATCACTCACAAAAGAACTCAAGTTCATAGGGTTGATTATTTAAGAGGTCCCATTATTTAATCAATGGGCTGAGATTTTCACGCGCCTACTTTACTCGTGACAGAAACGGGCATTTGATCTTGGTCCCATTTATAAAGCAATATCAATATCATAGGTGGATTTTGTCTTTTCGGTATGTTAGACAATAGACACCGACGACTTTGTAAGTTGTAACTAGTTAATCATATATCGTAAACAGATATCTTTGAGAGTTTTTTTTTTGTTTTAACTTTTCTTGTTTAATCACGAGAAAGATGGATTTTATATTCTGTTGAGAATAATAACATTGGTTAGTACTAATATGTAGTTGAAGAATTTATATAAGTGTTCCATTGGTTATTACTTCATTTAGAACTACATATATACAGACAAATGTTCGTGCGTCTGTATAATTTATATATAGTAAAACAACACGAGAACCACTACATTTTTTTAATCTAGCCGAAAATGAACACAAGGAGACCCCGAAGAAAAAAAGGAGAGAAAATTGAACAAGATTATATTTATGCCCTTACGTGAAAAGGGGATAGCTGGACTAGAAATCAGGCAGATTTGAATGCGATGATTCCGCTATTTTAAGAAAAAAACTTACTATTAAGAAAATATTATCATGTTCATTATTAATGCATGATAGTGACGTATAATTTTCAAATCGTATCAACTATTCGTCTTTTCTTTGAGACCTCGACGGCTCGACCCTTTTATATATATCTATACAAAAGCTTCCCCAATTAAATTTCTTTTGTTTGTATTCATTAAAATACAAAAAGGCCAGTGTTTTTTTTTTTTTTTTGTCTACAAGTGTTTTCGCGTATATTGGTCTAAATTTACACTCTGCTACAAAAGATAAATGTAAAAAAAAAAAAATCTAGTAAGTGGACACAGGAAAATCTTTGGATGTCACAAGTCACAAGATGTGCGCTCGTGCGGCCGGATAAACTGACAAAAATGCAACCCTATGGCCCCGCCCTAGAGCCCACTCTTTTTTTCTCCATAAACACCCCTTGCTTTTTTATAATTCTTATTACTAACCCATTTATTAAATAATATATCTTCTTGGGCCCTCATCGAGTCACCATATTTTAGTACATTTTTAGTTGCAAACTATTAACGTCTACCAAATTTATAAAGACTTCCTAGTTCCTGCACACCAACATATTAAGAATTTTCAAATGGCCAATTTTCTATATGCATAAATATCAGACGTGAAAGGAGGACTTCGAGATCATTTGTTTCCTTTCCTCGTAACATACGTGTTAGTGTCACGGATTTTATAACTATATGTTTGTTTTTAGAGTTATAAACTTATAATATGAAATAAATAAATAATCAATTAAATACCGGGTAAATCAATTAACAATATTAGCGTGCGGGATTCGCAACCTTTCTATATTCATCTAGGTTTCTCTTATTCATACGTATAGCTGGACTAATTAACCAATATGTGTGTTTAGGTAGAAGTTAGATAGGAACAGAATGGCCTGGATAAGTTTGACTTGATTTATCTAAATTTAAAGTTCATTAAAATGCACGTGCAGCGCAAGCACGATGCACTTGAAAACACACAAATTAGCGACATCCCATTTTATTCTTGTTAAACTAAGAGCCATCATCAATACATTAATCTTTCACCTTAAACTAAGGACTTACACGTACGAATAGTAGGTACATTACATAGTTTTATTAAACTCCGGGTTTATTGAGTTTTTTTTTTTTTAATTGAACAACGATAATTTTAAGTTACAACAGGCCCGACTCATTGATTATACTAGCTTAATCTCGTACCTACCAACAAGAAGTTGCTGTCACGTCTGTTCGCATTCATTATCGTTCAACATTTTATGAAACAATCGTGTAAATCGTTCGAATCACTCACTTAGGTTTCATGCATTTATTTGATGATAAAAAATTATAGAGATCAGTCAGAGAGATATAAAAAAAATCAGGGTAAAATTTATCACGTGGTAGAAATTAAATTAAAATTCATCGTTTATTTGCAACCAGTTACCTTCAACTTTGAAAGTTGTATTAAATGTTACGGGTAAATCCATAAATACAAACAATATTTAGACCGTAAATACGAGGGGGCCACAGTCCACAGACAAAAAACAATAGTTGTTTTTATTTTACGAAGCTAGTGCTTCGTGCGGCATATACAATAGACTCGGATAAGTGATGTATCGTATTGATTAAGTCGTATTGACTAATCGAGGGTGATAGTATTTTCTAGTTATTGGAAGCTATTAAGGTATTATTCTGGCCGCCGATTTGCTCTACTACTGTTAAGAAATATACTTCCCCACAATTCATCGTATTGATAGACCACTTATGCTTATTTAAAGCATTAGACATAATCGCGACTAACGAATGAAAGATAGAAATCAGAGTTTATGAAGTTGCTTGAAGGTCTGGAAAACTAGAGAGTTTTAGAAAAACATGTAGAGAGAGAAACTAGAGAGAGAGTTTTTTATGAAATTCTGAGATTATAAAGTTACATACACGCGAAGAAAAATACGAGAACGGTGGTGGGGAATTAGGTCCCTATCGTAACTATCGTTTAATGACTAATTTTCGTACTATTTAAAATGAGAGATCAAAAACGGGAACGGTGGTGATGAATTCTCCCTTTCAACAATATTACGTGCTTTTAATAAAAAAAAAAACAATATTACGTGCATATATATGACTATGGAAACTGAAAGGCGGTCGTGCATGCGGAGTAATTCATCTATGATCTAACCCAAAAAAGGATAAGTTTTTATTTGGTACGTCAAACATGAAACGGTCAAGTTGAATCTATAGGGTTGAAACGAAGCAAAAAACTTAGAAATAGTTGCATATATGCATTATGCATAGACCAAAAAAAAAAAAACAGAGAAGAGTTGTAAATGTGTTATTCTTTGAACTCTTATCAATTACCTATTTGGTACGTCACTTTAATGTTTTATGAACTTCCACATGTCTGAGGTTGTGTTACACGAGTTGTATTGAGTTTGGAGAGATCATTGACATTAACAAAAGAACAACTAAAAGCAACAAATCTAGTCCCCACAAAACAGAACCTTTGTTAGATTTATAAATATTCTCCCTAACCTGTAAAATTTGTTTCTTTAAAATCAAATATGAAACATTTGACATTGGGTTTGATGATCTATCGTAAGATATTTTTGAGATTAAATTAATCGTAGTAGGAAAACTATTAGGTGGGATTAATAATTAGGAAAAATCAGTGTTTAAGATAATGATTATACACATATCCTCTTTTCACGTAGTTTTGTCTTGTCTAGCTTTTCTCCCCATTTTCCTCTCTTTGCCAAATTTCTTCTCTCTCGCTTTTTTTTTTTCTCAATTTTCCAGCAAAGAGGAGAAAAAAGGGACAAGAGTTAATCCTCCTCTCTTCTTCATCTCCATCTTCTTTAACTCTCTCTAAGATCCAACGAAGAAACCTAAGAATATCTCTCGTTTTGTCAAACAAATAACAAAAAAGCACTCTCCTTTATTTTTTTCCCCTGGAAATATTTGTTGTTTTAATTTCCGGGGAAATTCGTTTTTTTTTTCTTTCTGTGTAGTGGTCGTACTAAACACGCTTCCTTTTGTAGGTAAAAGCTGTGGAATCTTATAACCCCGCTTTATTTTTATTTTTATTTTTTATTTTTGAGTTGAATTCAACTCTCTCTTTTTGTTCCGGGTCCGACCATCTCTGCAACATCGTACTTGTTCGGGGAGACAACACTGTCGAAGACCACCTCCGTTGTCTTCTTCACTAGGAGAACTCTCTCTCTGTCTCCTCTGTACTTGCCCCTCTCTCTCTCTTTTTCCGTATCTGTCAGCCTTTGATTTCGCTTCCTTTTTCTTTATTTCTTCACTACCGCACACATACCTTTTGTATGTATCTCCTCACTCAACCTGACTTTATTTCCCCAAAATTTATCATATTTTTTTTATTCAGATAATTAATCTTAAATTTCCGTTTGGATTTCAGTACTGCAACCTCTTCTCCGCTGGCGTCTTACGGAGGATTCAGTCGTAGAGGTTTCTCGCCATGTCCAGTAATGATCCCCAAGTAGACGATAAGAAGATCCTTTGAGCTTTGAATTTGATCGAACACTTGGTGGGCCAACATGAAGCAACAACATTGGCTGTTCGTGATCCTCTGTTCGCTCGTTTTGTTTCTAACGGTGGACGCTCGTGGCAGACGTCTACTCATCGACGACCAGAGCGAAGAAGCTGCTCTATTAACGGCGTTTAAGCAATCCTCCGTTAAGTCGGATCCTAATAACTTTCTAAGTAACTGGAAACACGGGTCGGGTCATGGTGCTGATTCCCCATGTTCTTGGCGAGGCGTCTCTTGCTCTAACGATAGTCGAGTCGTTGGTCTTGATCTACGTAACGGCGGACTTACCGGAACCCTAAATCTTAATAATCTCACGGCGTTATCGAATCTTAGGAACCTCTGTCTGCAAGGAAACTCCTTCTCGTCGGGAGACTCTTCCGTTCCTTCTTCGGGATGTTCTCTCGAGGTCGTGGACTTATCTTCGAACTCTATATCTGACTCTTCAGTGGTGGATTACGTTTTCTCCACCTGTTCGAATCTGCTCTCCGTCAATTTCTCGAGCAACAAGCTCGCCGGGAAATTGAAGTTTTCTCCTTCCACGAGTAACGAGAGAATCACCACCGTTGATCTCTCGAACAATCTCTTTTCCGAGGAGATTCCCGAGACTTTCATCTCTGCTTTTCCGGCGTCTCTGAAACACCTCTACCTATCTCAAAACAAATTCTCCGGCGACTTCTCCCGTCTCAGTTTCGGGGTCTGTAGTAACCTCACCGTATTCAGTCTGTCTCAAAACAACATCACCGGCGATGAGTTTCCGATTAGTCTGTCAAACTGTAAGCAACTCGAGACGTTAAACCTCTCTCGGAACAGTCTCGCCGGAAAAATCCCCGGCGATAGGTATTGGGGGAGTTTCCATAACCTCAAACAGCTCTCCCTAGCACACAACCATTTCTCCGGTGAGATTCCACCGGAGCTTTCTTTGCTCTGCCCAACTCTAGAGATTCTTGATCTCTCCGGCAACGGTCTCACCGGTCAGCTCCCGCAGTCATTCACCTCCTGTGGCTCATTACAAAACCTGAACCTTGGAAACAACAAGCTCACCGGAGATTTTCTAAGCACCGTCGTGAGCAAACTCTCTAGGATCACTCATATTTACGTGCCTTACAACAACATTTCAGGCTCTGTTCCCATTTCGCTCACCAACTGTACTAAACTACGAGTTCTTGATCTGAGCTCAAACGAGTTCAACGGGAAAGTACCGTCTGTCTTCTGCTCTCTTCAAAGCTTCCCGGTTCTGGAGAAGTTGCTGATTGCCAATAACTACCTCTCAGGGACTGTTCCTGTGGAGCTAAGCAGATGCAAGAGCTTGAAGACAATTGATCTTAGTTTCAATGCTCTCGCTGGTCCGATACCAGAGGAGATATGGTCAATGCCGAATCTCTCCGACTTAGTTATGTGGGCAAACAATCTAACCGGTGGAATCCCGGACAGCATTTGTGTTAATGGAGGAGGAAACTTGGAAACGCTGATCCTCAACAACAATCTGTTAACCGGTTCTATACCTGAATCGATCTCTAAATGCACCAACATGCTTTGGATCTCACTTTCTAGTAACCTGTTTACCGGAAAAATCCCGGTAGGAATCGGAAATCTTGAGAAACTGGCGA
Organism: Sisymbrium irio; assembly: GCA_000411075.1. Lineage (NCBI taxonomy): Eukaryota > Viridiplantae > Streptophyta > Magnoliopsida > Brassicales > Brassicaceae > Sisymbrium > Sisymbrium irio. Next base: position 413,447 of record KE154872.1, on the reverse strand, counting down.
TTTTGCAACTCGGGAACAATTCTTTGACCGGGAATGTCCCGCCTGAGCTCGGGAACTGCAAGAGCCTTATCTGGCTTGATCTGAACAGCAACAGTCTAACCGGAAACCTCCCAGCTGAACTTGCAAGTCAGGCCGGATTGGTAATGCCTGGAAGCGTCTCTGGTAAACAGTTTGCGTTTGTTAGGAACGAAGGTGGGACGGATTGCAGAGGTGCAGGCGGTTTGGTTGAGTTTGAAGGCATTCGTGCGGAGCGGTTAGAGCATTTTCCTATGGTTCATTCTTGTCCCGAGACTCGGATATACTCAGGCTTGACGATGTACACCTTCTTCGGAAACGGGACCATGATCTACTTGGACCTCTCATATAATGCGGTTTCAGGTTCTATTCCTCTGAGTTATGGGGACATGGTGTACCTTCAAGTTTTGAATTTGGGACATAACCTTTTATCCGGAACCATACCGGATAGTTTCGGGGGTTTGAAAGCAATCGGAGTTCTTGATCTATCTCACAACGATCTCCAAGGGTTCTTACCCGGATCACTTGGAGGCCTCTCTTTCCTCAGCGACTTAGATGTTTCTAACAACAATCTAACCGGACCAATACCATTTGGAGGTCAGCTTACGACGTTCCCACTCAAAAGATACGCAAACAACTCTGGCCTCTGCGGGGTTCCTCTCCCACCTTGCAGCTCTGGTTCCCGGCCCACAAGCTTCAATGCTCACCGTAAGAAGCGGAGCATTGCGACTGGGATGATCACTGGGATTGTATTTTCTTTCACGTGTATTTTGATGCTGACTATAGCACTTTACCGAGTAAGAAAGGTTCAGAAGAAGGAAAAGAAGAGAGAGAAGTACATTGAGAGCCTTCCGACCTCTGGTAGCAGCAGCTGGAAGCTCTCTAGCGTTCCTGAACCGTTAAGCATTAACGTTGCAACGTTTGAGAAGCCGCTGCGGAGACTCACTTTTGCACACCTTTTAGAAGCCACCAATGGGTTTAGTGCCGATAGTATGATTGGATCAGGCGGGTTTGGAGATGTTTACAAGGCTAAACTCGCGGACGGGTCTGTTGTAGCGATCAAGAAGTTGATTCAAGTCACAGGACAAGGCGATAGAGAGTTCATGGCTGAGATGGAGACGATTGGAAAAATCAAACATAGAAACCTTGTTCCTCTTTTGGGCTATTGCAAGATCGGTGAAGAGAGACTTCTTGTCTACGAGTACATGAAACACGGAAGCTTAGAGACCGTTCTACACGAGAAGACCAAGAAAGGTGGAATCTTTCTTGATTGGACCGCGAGGAAGAAGATTGCAACAGGAGCTGCGCGTGGGCTAGCTTTTCTGCACCATAGCTGCATCCCTCACATTATCCACAGAGACATGAAGTCAAGCAACGTTCTTCTAGACCAAGATTTCATAGCCCGTGTCTCGGATTTCGGTATGGCAAGGCTAGTGAGCGCTCTGGACACGCATTTGAGCGTGAGCACGCTCGCGGGTACCCCCGGTTATGTTCCACCAGAGTATTACCAGAGTTTCCGGTGCACCACCAAAGGAGATGTGTATAGCTACGGCGTTATACTTCTCGAGCTTCTCTCAGGCAAAAAACCGATCGATCCAGAGGAGTTTGGTGAAGACAACAATCTCGTGGGATGGGCTAAGCAGCTCTACAGGGAGAATAGAGGAGCTGAGATTCTTGATCCGAACCTGACAATAGAGAAGTCAGGCGATGTTGAGTTGTTTCATTACTTGAAAATCGCGTCTCAGTGTCTGGACGATCGACCGTTTAAAAGGCCGACTATGATTCAAGTAATGGCAATGTTCAAAGAGCTTGTTCAGGTCGATACAGAGAATGATAGTCTCGATGAGTTTTCTCTCAAGGAAACGCCTTTGGTCGAAGAACCACGAGATAAAGAGCCTTAAAAGGAGGGAGAGGCTGTAGATTCCATCCATGGAGATCAAGAACGTTTATAATTTTGTCATGTTCTTCCCATTTTTGTTGTCGCTGACACGGTGTATATAAAAGTACAACAACTACAGTCTGTATGGGAAAGAAGAAAACAAACATAGACTACGACATTGAAGGTCTTCTTATAGAGAAATACTTCGTTGTAAAGATTTTGTTAAGAAATTTATCTTATCATATTTTACCTTTTGTTTCTCTACCTTTGTTCATGTGTCTGAAGAAATTTATTGTTTTATAGCGAAGGCCCAAATTATTGGCTATCTGGCCTGCTATGAGAATACAATTGTATGGGACAAATAAGATCTCTCTCTGCTTATTTCATGGAAATTTATGGATACATTACATAGGCATTACAAAAATAATGAAGAACAAAAAAAAAAGAGAAGGTTAATGCTTCTTTTTAAAAGAGAAAAAAATTACTTAAGGGATAGACATACATACATTTCAATTTCATGTATATACGAATAAACCATATACTTTTAAAAATCAATTTTATAAAATTAAAATAAGTTAAAAAAAGACCCAAAAAACCAGAAAATAAATCCGTTGGGTATACGTCGTGCAAATGCCTCTCATCGATCAAATCAACAGAAGAATCAAAACTCTTTCGTTGCATTTAAAAGTACTGTTCTGTAAAAGTCAACTTAGGCTCCAGCGTAAGGGTTAGGTTTAGGTGTGTTTTTAACGAGACCACATTGGAGGCTTGTCTCAGGCATGTTGTATTCATCTCTAAGTGATTTCTCTGGAGACAAGACACTGGCGTAAAGCTGCTGTCCTAAGTAACGTCTCTCCGTGTTCTCAGATCGAATGTTCCACATTCCGCAGTTATCAAATGTGAGCAAAATTGCTGCCCAGCACTTTGGGTAGACTTGGACTGTGTGTCTGCTCACTGCATCTAGGAGGTTGTAGTTCTTCCTCTTCTCTGGGGTCCAAGTCCCTGGCTCGACACTTTGAAACAAAGCAAAGTGAAAATTAGGTTAAAATGAAGAGTTACTTGTAATGCAAGAACGTGGTTAAAACAAAGTTTCGTTTGTTTCACTTACGCGACGGCGAAGAAAGAATATCCGTCCAAGTGCCAAGACTGAACACTCTTCTCGTGGTTCTCGAACACCACCTCGATGAAGGTGCGGTGAGTGATGTTAAGAACGTTTGGCTCGATCTTGATGGTTTTGATCTGTTCCGGGGTTGGGTTATCGGTGATGGAATCGTACTTAAATACCTTGTCGGCAATACCAAAGTACTCGGCGAGCTTCAAAGGGGTTTCGGGGTCTGTGTGGGAGACTCCGTTCAATGCGTACCTGAGCTTGCCATCGACCTTGCCCTGAGTGTTCACGAGCTTGATTGTGCGTGTGATGTTGATCTTTCCATAGTGGTAAGATCCCTGAGGGTTAGGCCTGGCTGCACTAGCGGTCAAGTTCCACCTGAAGGATCGGAATTGGTTCAATGACCAAGCCCATCCGACTGGACCGGCCGGGAGCTGTGATGAGGCAGGTCCTTTGCCTCCTTCGTAGCGGAGAAGTCCGGTTGTTGTAATAACCGACTTCAAGAACCTAGAGGATGCAACCATGTAGTAATCTTTAGCTTCTTGATTTGCGGTAACGATGGTGCCGTAGCACTGGCCAACGTGAACGTCGAGAGAGTCGTAATCGTTTTGAAGAACGTGGGATCCTTCCATCTCAACGAGCTTCATCTTGTGATTCTGAATCCTAAAGTTGATGGATGTCTTGATACCCACGTTACAGATCCTAACCCTGTAAGTCTTTCCAGGTTTCAAGGTGAAGAGAGGTGCGTCGGATCCATCGCCTTTCCCGGCCTTTCCGTTGATGAGGATACCGTCTGGACGACCAAGAGTACGACCACCATCAAGGAATTTCTTCAACTGAGTGTGGCTCTTAGTGTACCAGTCACCGATGAGGACGGTGTAGTCATCCTCTGGATCAGCGTAAGGGACCGGGATAAGGAGACGGCTGTTGACACGGAGGCCACCGAATCCACCAGCGGAACGGTGCATCCCGGTGGTGGGGTAGTAGAAGTAACTTCCAATCTGATCCTTAGGTTGGAAATGGTATGTGTAGTTGGTGCCGGGCATGATGGGGCACATAGTCCCTGGAGTCCCATCCTGCCAACAGTTCTTCCTGTGTTGGATTCCATTCCTAAAATGCAAAAAAAAATACATATGATAATTAAGAACACAGAGTAATTCTGTGAATGATCAGACTCTTTGTTAAAGACCATTTTCTAGAGAAAAATATGTATTTGTAGATCGAAAATTTCGGTTATATGAGATTGTGCACTTTTGATCGATATTTGTTGATGAAATGAATGGTTATTACCAAGTGAGGAGGAAGGGTTCGTCGAGGTTGTTGAAGACATTGATGATGATATTGTTGTTGGAGGTTGAGTTGATGTTGGGACCAGGGAATTGGCCGTTGATTAGAATGACTTGTTGTGGAACGCCGAGAGGAGAAGCGGTTCCATAGGTTACGTTCCATACGTGGTGGAAGTAAGGGTCTTCGGCACGGACTACCACCGTTGCGGCTGCGGCCAAGTAGAGGCACGCGGCCAAGAGTTTAACCCCTCGCATAACAATAAACAATTTTTGGTTCCGACAATAGTTTTGGTTTTTTTTAATGTGTTTTCGTGGGGTACTAATTGTTTATTGTTACTTGATTATGCTTTGGGGTTTGAATTTCGAGTTGGGGGAATGTTTCAAGGCATTTTTATAGGGTTTTGTAAGACGAATGTTTTTCCTTCTTTTTCTCGTCTTCTTTGGATCTCCTCTCATTTCGCTATTCCTTTCGTCCACATTTGGGAATATTAAAGTTTAACTTCTCCCTATTTTTGGTATTTTTAGTTTCTCTTAGCAATTTTTTTCTTTATTTTTCTATTTTTTGGCTACGGTTTCCATGTCTTTGAGAATTTGTCTATTTTGGATTTTAAAAGAATACTTTGAGAGAGAAAATATATTGGTCATGTGATATAGTTATAGGTATAAAGCTGAATGTATCTATAAACAAATCATATGCCAAAATGATAAATTAATTTATAGAATTATTGTTAGAGTAATTACATTTCATCATTATATAGTTTTTTTTTTTGGTTAAACACTCATTATGCCATTGCCATGTTTCTTTCACACAGGGTAACGGCTGATCGAAGCCAGGAAGTGACTGGACAGCTTCCAAGTGGTCGACTCCCGTCAATTTCATAGGATTTTTCTGTCTTTCCTACAAAGCATCTTTCTTTTGATTAATTAATATCAAACGCTGTTACAGAGCTTTAGCATAGGACACTTGCCTCTCAAAAAGAGAACATAACACTTAGAGCAAGTATTTGCTGATTGAATGACATTTTACGATGCCAAGGTCATTGTTTGAGAGGTTGCTTTAAACAACAAATTCATAAGATTGCCACATGTATATCTTATATCTGATATTAATTAGAGCATGCGACGTGTCAAAAAAAATAAGTACTACATAACGAACATTTAAATTACAATAACAAAAACGTGAAACAAATAAATATGTACCTAAATGAAAGTAACAAAATGATCTTAACAACATTTCCATGCATGAGAAAGAAATAAAATATATATATATGGGAGCATGATTTCAGTAGAGAATGTACTGTAAACCAATGTGAGCGAACAACATATCAAATGCTTATGTTAAATACCATCATTTAAAGTTTAAATGAATCATGTATAGTTCGCTACTGAGATGATTATGTATGCTACGTGTATTTAAACTTAGGCAAAATCACATAATATTTTAATTTTATGTTTGATCGTTAGATGGATTTTAAAGATAATTCAGTTTGATTCTACGAAAATCTGAATAGTTCGATGGATAAACGACCTGCTATTAGGGTTTGTATATATACATTAGGTATTATTATGATCACGCTATTTGGAATGAGGAGCGTTTGGGCTTGAGTGGTCAAACGTTCTCCAACCAGCTACTTGGTCCCTGATAGGCTGATAACGATCTAGTCCATGGAAGTCATCCTCATGTTTTAGTGCATCCCAATACTCCTGAAGGACGAGGTGCTCATGCTTAAAATTCATATATTACTCACATGCAAACTCACTTAAAATGTTATGATCGAAAATTAGCTTGTCGTAATTGAAAATACAAAAAAAAACATAAAGCATGTAAATATCGACTCTGTTAATAGACTACCTTTATCCCTATGCATCTCATGGTTCATTAGTCAACCATCTGATACAAACGACAAAGAAAATAGATGATAACATTCGTATGTTTCGTAAACATCTGTTTCCTTTACTCAGTGTATTAGTTTGAGACATGTATTCTCTATAAAAAAAATTCTTCTCTTCTTACCAAGAAGGATCTCGATTGCATTTTGATTTAATTATATCCAATCTGGTTTCGTAGACCTTTTCAATACTTTCTCACTCATCTCTTTAAACATCAACACTATTCTCACTTCGATCTCCCTGGAAAACAGTCTTGTAAAATGACAAATTAAAAAAGCTACATATTTTTTTGTTAGATTCGGGATCACATCATCAACACATATATCATTCTCTACTCTATTTATTTTCGCCGAAATTTTGCATACATAATAATATAAGCTGGATACATATTTCTACCAAAATATCATATCTACAAAAAAAAAAAAAAATCTGAAATCAATGAAAATGCGAGTTCTTAATGTAATTAATGTTATACAAATTTGTTCGTGTGTAATCAACCGTAGCTGAAGTATATTAAAACAAACAAAATCACTTGATGACACTTTGCCAGCAGTTAATTTGGTATCGTTTGAGAACATTTCCATTATTAGAATATGATCCGAGTTGTGCGTTCGTTCAAAACGTTGGAACCCTGAGAACCGAAGAGAGGAATTCAAAAATAGAACTTACACATATAGGAGAAAAAAGAAGAAGTGAGAATCAGAGATGAAGCGTGAGATTAGGCAACGAATCCGTGCAAACCAAGGTATCTTCACCTGCATAAATAGTTAATCACGACATCACCAAAAGACTCGTCAAGAGCAAGAGAACATAGTTTCTTCTTGCTTTTGAGAAAAAATAATTAGTTATTTTTATATAGGAAAGGGTTAATTTATAAATTTAAAAAACAAAAAGAAGTAAAAAAGAGATAATGCAGGGTGGTAGGCTTTTGACGGTGTTTGTGTGCCTCGTCTCGGCGGTGGCGCTGGTGAACGCCGGCGATCCTTACTTCTATTACACGTGGAATGTGACGTACGGAACAGCCGCGCCTCTCGGAATTCCTCAACAGGTGATTCTCATAAACGGACAGTTCCCTGGTCCTAACCTAAACTCGACCTCCAACAACAATGTCGTCATCAATGTCTTCAACAACCTCGACGAGCCTTTCCTCTTGACCTGGTTCGTACCATCCACTCTCTTATCTTTTTATACCTGTTTTGGTTGTTCTCTTTAGATCTATCAAAAGTAGAAGGCATTTTTCACATAAGAATGTTGTTTTTAAAAACAAATCATATTTTTCAAAACATGTTTCATTTTCAAATACACTTTTCTACAGATAACCAAATTGAAATCGAAATTTTTTGGATCGTTCAATATAACTGGTTTAGTTCCGTCCAGATTATTGATATTTTTGTTTTTTTTAAATGATACAAAAATTGTTATTAATTAATTTTACAGAAATTGCATCTATGTATAACATGCCTACATAACAGTTTTGATTTTAGATTTGCTTTGTATTCGGTTTGGTTATATGACCACGACTATTGATGACTACGTACTCTTAATTGTAACTTTGGATATTGATCCTGACTATGAGTTCGGTGACGTGACAGGAGTGGTCTCCAGCACAGGAAGAACTCCTGGCAAGATGGTGTGACTGGGACCTCATGCCCAATCCCAGCAGGCACCAACTTCACTTACCATTTCCAGCCTAAGGACCAGATCGGTAGTTACTTCTACTATCCATCGACCGCTCTCCACCGTTACTCTGGTGGTTTCGGAGGCCTCCGTGTCAACAGCCGTCTCCTCATCCCGGTTCCTTACGCTGACCCCGAAGACGACTACACCGTTCTCATCAACGACTGGTACACCAAGAGCCACACCGCTCTCAAGAATTTCCTTGACAGTGGTCGCACTCTTGGATCCCCCGACGGCGTTCTCATCAACGGGAAGTCCGGTAAAGTCGGAGGACAAAACGAGCCGCTCTTCACCATGAAGCCAGGAAAGACTTACAAGTACAGGATCTGCAATGTTGGATTCAAATCCACTCTTAACTTCAGGATCCAAGGACACAAGATGAAGCTTGTTGAGATGGAAGGATCTCACGTTCTCCAGAACGACTACGACTCACTCGACGTCCACGTCGGACAGTGCTTCGCTGTTCTTGTGACCGCTGACCAAGCTGCCCAGAACTACTACATGGTTGCATCCACTAGGTTCCTCAAGAAGGAAGTGAGCACTGTTGGTGTGATGAGCTATGAAGGAAGCACTGTTCAGCCTTCAAATGAGCTTCCCAAGGCTCCAGTCGGCTGGGCTTGGTCTCTTAACCAGTTCAGATCCTTCCGATGGAACTTAACCGCTAGCGCTGCTAGACCTAACCCTCAGGGATCTTACCATTACGGAAAGATCAACATCACCCGTACCATCAAGCTCGCCAACACCAAGAACATGGTGAACGGAAAGGTCAGGTTTGGGTTCAATGGTGTATCACACGTTGACCCCGAGACTCCCTTGAAGCTTGCTGAGTACTTCGAGATGTCCGAGAAGGTCTTCAAATACGACGTCATCAAGGACGAACCAGCAGCCAAGATCACAACACTAACCGTCGAGCCCAATGTCCTCAACATCACTTTCCGTACCTTCGTCGAAATCGTCTTCGAGAACCACGAGAAAAGCATGCAATCCTTCCATTTGGATGGTTACTCCTTCTTCGCAGTCGCGTAAGCTCTATTCATAACCTTCACTTCTATAGGTACTGTCTCACTTCGGATATGAGATTCCTAACAATTTTCTTTAACGTTGTTTCTCAACAGTTCTGAGCCAGGAAGATGGACACCAGAGAAGAGAAAGAACTACAACTTGCTCGATGCTGTTAGCAGACACACCGTGCAAGTGTTCCCCAAGTCGTGGTCAGCCATCCTCTTGACATTCGACAACGCTGGTATGTGGAACATCAGATCAGAGAACTGGGAGAGAAGATACTTGGGACAGCAATTGTACGTCAGTGTCCTCTCACCTGAAAAATCACTAAGAGACGAGTACAACATCCCACTCAACACCAACCTTTGCGGCATCGTCAAGGGCTTGCCATTACCTACACCCTACACTATTTAAAACTCACTTCCACAAAGTTTTTTCATTTATAATTGATATGTAAAATTCTACTTTGCACAAGTGAGTGTATTACGTGACTAAATTAACCCTTTCCTAATTTCGTTAAAACATACTACTATAATTACAGATCCAAGTGCTGTTAATTTCGCTAACAGTAAACAATATTGGCTCACTTAACATAATCCTCATTCTAACGCAAGAGACTGTATTTCAGTTGCATAGTCTCAAGAGTTTTAGTTAAGCAGAAATATAATATGCTAAAATTTGTTGTTATTACCTCACATATCCTTCGAGTCTCCTCGATGAGTAAATCTGAATTGAAAATTCAGTTATGTACGTATTTATGAAGTAGTACGTATACCCTGAAGAAGCCACACTACTGCACTAGCGAATAAGAAAATTTTGAAACCAATCCCAACAGATTTCAGAGCTTTGATTTGGTTTGAAAGCAGAGGAATAGAAAGAATTTTTTTACTTACACCAGCCAAATGATCACAACAGGATTCGCAAAACCTATCAAACCCGAATCGGATAACTAAAAAGACCAGCATCTCGGAGGGAACAAATAAAAAACCCTAGATCAAGGATAAACCCTAATATTCTGAAAGGTTAAATTCTATCGCAAGCAAGCTTGACACAGTAACTCTCATCGTCATCCGAGAGCGAAACCGATTGACGGTTGAGGTCAAAGTCAAACAAAAAGGAAGAGAATAAGTTCACGCGCACGTGTTGTCACGTGCAATTCGAAGAACTTATTTTACCATTTAATAAGTTTTTGCAAAAACATCAATTATTTTATGTTGTCTTTTCTTTGCTGCGTATCTACCCATCCGACCAAAAAAATAACTCTGTTACTCTTGAAATCATCAACGGGATACAACACAGGTCTTTTAAAATTCTGAATCGATAATATATACTTAATAGTTAATACTTATAAAACATTTTCTCAGTTTCTTGACATGATTCCATTTATTTTACGGGTGTAGTAATTATAATGTCCGATTTGGTGAGAGTAAAATTTGTTAATTGTAAGTTCAAAATAAAGACTTCAAAATTACTACATGTGGCACAATTTACTCCTAGTTTCTTGAGAATTTTAAAACATGATTTTACTGAACATTATAAAAACTTGTCTTTTTATAATAGCCTGAGAAGCACGTGTTGAACAGATAGATACAAAGGCATATGTGTAAAATTAAAATCATCCTTTCACCATCCTTCATCAATTTCACAAGAATGTAGTCGCCAATGAGACAAAAAATAATAGAATTAAGCTTTTCTTCTTCGGGTTTTTGTTAGAAGAAAATTTGGTTCTTCCACGTACAACAAAGTCAATTTAAACTTTTCCATATGGAGGTTATTAGTCCCGTATCTGTAATATATGAGATTGTAATAACGAAACAGGATATATAGATCCAAATTAAAGTATATATGTGAGCATATTAAACATCTTAGTACTACAGTTAAAAAAAAGTATATATGTAAGCAAGTTAATTAGTTTACAAACCTTTTCTATATACGTACAGTATTGAAGTTTTGTTATAATTTATAATCATATATATTTCAGAGAAAAGAAACTATATATGAACCGTACTTACTTCGTTATTCGGCTTAATATGTTCCTCAGCTTGGGTTCTTGTGCTCTATGAGCGACACAAAGGAACATGTAGCCAAGGACAACTTGCCGATCATGTTTTTTCTTTAAAATACAAAACAAAAATAAGTTTCCTAATATAATTTCTTCCCAAACTTCTCCAAGATCAATGAATTTGAAACTTAAAAATGTATTAGTAAAGTATTAAGAAAGATATTTTAAATCGGCAAGTCATCCTTGGCTGCACACTACTTTGGTCGCATACGCCTTCCACTATACACTCATGTATATATGTATATATGAAAACCACATATACCAAAATATGTATATATGATGCCACATATTTATGATATTTTTCTTCCCGAATGTAACAATAGAGATGGAAGAGAGGTATAAACGTAGGCTTTGTTTGGGTAAATTATGAATACTAGGAGACTCGCTCGCTCTCCATTTATATAGAAGATGGTGAAGAGAGATGAGAGGGAATAAAATAACTAAAGCGAAAAGAGAGAAGATTTGAGATGCATTTCATTTATGCCCCCAAGAAGGTAGATATGCAAAAACCCTAAAAAATAAAACGAAAAAATGTAAAACCAGTTGTAATAAAATAGAATTGAAGAATTAAAGAGATTCGAGAAAACAATAATTAAAGAGATAAGGTTCCTCCATGCTTCTCCATCCTCATAATATTGATTTTCTTATAAGCTGCAAAAGCTTTACAGCTTTAACAGATGCCATTAAGAGATATGGGTCCACATACACCTACACACATAGTCATATTAATATATACATACACATACACACACAGCCATACATGCACATATACACAACACACGTATATTAGATATATATTGCCAGTGTATAATCGAATAGCAATCTTTTTGCCCTCTTCAAGACTTGAACTGTTTATTTTCGTTTCGTTGACAAAGATTAAGTGCGGTCCTTTTCCGTTTCGAAATTGATAAACATCTTGATATCGATCTTTAATTTTAACACTAGATGCTTTTGTAAATTAATAAACCATCTTGAGATCTTTAATCTATATGATATTAGAGTTAAAGGTTTTGGTTGATCTAGGTAAATAGATTCTCTTTGAACAAATACAAGTATACGTGGTTTGAGGAAGACGACCCACTTGCACAAAATCGACCTGGTTTTGGTAAGTTGATAGGAACCATAAGTTTCTAATTTTAGTACTTACTAAGAAAATAACTCATGAGAAAAATGTATATATTATACAGAGAGGAGAGAAGAGAGACAAATTCTAGCAAACATCTCTTAAAAGAAGAAAGGAATCTCAACATTTACGTGTACCCCTAGTTATCCCGACAGGTACTCGAAAGGGCACGAATAAAAAAACATGCATATTTTTATAAAATAAGTAAGGGACCCCAAATAAGAAATAAGTAATCGGAAAAACAGAGACCGTAAGATACGTATATCTGTTTTACTTTGATAATAGATATGTAAATGTATGCTTATGTAAATTCACACACAAATCAGAACGTGGAATCTCAAAGTTATCGAAAAGATAAAAAAAGACCTGCTCGAGTAGGTCCACCTGCGTGGCCGTACATTTTTTTTACATTTTCATTGTTTTTAAAATATTAATTATTATATATTCAACATGTCATATGTTAGGCAAAATATAGTCGAATAGAAAGAAAAAAGAAGATGAAGAATATGGATGAAAAAAACGCACTATATAAACTGATTTACGTACGCAAAAATAAAATAGGTCAGAGATGAATCAATTTGTTATTTCACATTTTTTTCATTATGGCAAGTTCCATGAAATTTTGTTCGCATTTCAGATAATAATTTTTTTTTTTTGGTGCCTATACAAGAAAATGGATACTTATTAGGGGAAAAAGAGGAAGAAAATGGGTACAATGTGATGTCAGTTGGTGGAGTGGCAGAGCGATGGGATTTTCACTGCTCTTAGGCTCAAACCCCTATGACTCATGTGCTTCCCTCTGTTTTATTTTCATGCCGAAACTAATTTTAATCGAAAACATTTATTGGAAAACCAGAGGTTTTCTTTCATGCATTTTCTGGAACTATTATTTAGCTGAAAAGCTTGAATTTATGTGGCGGTAAAGGAAAGAAGTCATCGTCAAAGATGGGTATCGATTAATGATGCAGCATGCTTATGGAAAATTTTCGTAATTGCAATAGACTGTCTCTGTTATAAGCTTATAAAAGAAGCGGGATACGAATAGTAAAATGTAAAATAAGATCCAATTATATAAATGGAAGAACTATAGTGTCAAAAAGATGAATGGAACCCTCATTTCCGTTTCTATTCCCTACTAACGCTCTTCTTTATGGACGGAGATGGGTCAACCAGAGAATCTGGAAGATTGATCTTATGACTTTCTCAAATAGGTCCATGCAGGGACCATAAAGACCCAAGCATATAATGAATTTACAAAACATTAAATCATAGAGTCCACAAAATTGACCGTACGAAAAAATGTTCACGTGAACAAGTCATGCTACAAACACGTTACTAGAAAAATAACGCATTTTAGATCTTTATACCACAACAACTCATCAAAGGCATCGCTCTGGATAATACAGTAGTTGAGATCTATAGAGTTGTTGTAGATAGGCCTGCTTTATCTTTCGTTTATGTCTCATTCAACTGGATTCCGCATAGGAAAACCAAGAAGCACAAACTTTAGCACAGCATGCCTTATTTGCTGTACCATTCGGTATGATCTACATCAAATCAAATAAAATCTTGTGTAACTCCTTCACATCTATCTCTTTTAAGTTTGTACCCCGTTTGGGAAATGTAAGGGCTGATATTGAAGCTAAGAACATCTACATCAAAAGTTTTTAAGAGGAGTTTACATGATTTTCGAGAAAAAAAATAATAAAATATATAAATTTTGGTAAACCATATTCACCTAAACTCTTCCCCATAAACTTGATTCATCATTATAGCGTGAATTTCACGTCACGTGATGACCTACGACTGGTCCGGTTAATTTTTTTTAAAAATAAATCAAATGAAAAAAAAAATAATAACAAAAAAATTAGTTTTATGAACTCTTCTACTGATACAAATGCGTTAAAACAGCTATTTGTGCTTTCTCAGTCTCTCCCGCTTTGGGTTAAATAACTTTTTTTCTCTCAAATCTAATAAAAATTTGTTCAAAAAAATAAAAGTAGTGTTTTATTTTTTTTTATTTTTAAATAAGAAGATTTTTAATAAATCTAGTAATCCAATTAAGACGTGCTTCAATTTATTTTACTTAATATAACAAAATATTTTTTAATTTTATTTTAGTAGTTATTCAGAAAATTAATGCGATTTCTCTTGAATCATTTCTTCCCATTTACTTTCTCTTAACTCGAAAAACTTACAAATGCTGGTAAACATGTCCTACCACTCTGACTCTACAGACGTCGGTGTCCTGTGTTATTCCACGAAATCTATGACCAAATCCCCAAATTGATACGAGTACGATACGAACAAGAGAACTCTGTCTAAAATCATATACTATAAATTAAGACAGAGAAAGAAATACAACAAATTTTATAAAAGAATGTAGTCCTTCCGTGTCTCTCTGGTTTTATACTCGTTCTCCATTATTAATTTATAACGTTTAGGAAAGACTCACAAACAAGATGAATAAATGTTACAAGGGGATTTTTATCGCATATGCAATTTTTGTTTTTAAAAGTAACGTAACAATCGACATCGAAGTACCTGTTCACCATACGCACTATGCAGAAGAAAAGACCCGTCACAAGCAAAAGCAAAGCAAAAGGTGGGGGATGACTCTTAAGGGGTCAACAGCTCAAGAATCTTGGGGAGTCTCGAATCTAGTCGGTGTATCGATACCCGCCATACAACAAAGTCCACTGATCAAGATGATAAGGAAAACGATTCCCTGCAAAAAGAAAAAGAAAATCACAACGAGGAAGAGACATAATCAGAGGCTTTTAATTATGAAAGCAGATGGAATTATATTAGTTTTATCCTAATCGAAGTGTGTCAGATGGGTTGCAGCTAGTTTTATTATGTTCATAAATCTTGGTTTAGAACAAATAAAAACAGAAGCCAAAGGCCTAACAAAGAGTAACTTCTCACCACTAGTATGCCCTCCAAGAGTGATGACTTAAATTTGCAGAGTTCATCACAGGTTGTAGAAACACCAGCGGTGGTGTTTCCTGTAGCACTTTCAGCTAGAAACCTCTGGAGAGTTTTGTAAGATGTGTACCAATAAGGATCAGAAACATAAAGAGCTGTATATTTACTGCCAGATTGTTCTACAGAACCAAGAAGTTCAGAGATGCTTTCACCTGCGGAACAGGTCAAAGAATTGCTTAACTTCTCTGTTCCCAAATAATAACATTCTTTCGAAGTAATAATTTTTCCACTTACGCTCTGAATGTGACTGGCCAGTTAGACTATTTGATTCAGGACCCTCGGAACAGAGCACAACCAAGTCAGTTTCTCCTTCTTTCCTTGTTTCTCTTCTAGCAAGCAAATGATCCTGTCAAATATTTTAAGAGTTATATTAGGAGTGAATAACAGGGTTGATACCGTTGAGTATGCATGGAATCAGTGAAAACAAAGACATAAAGAGCAATTAAGATTACTTTGAAAGACTGCAAGTCTGATAGTTTCTGAATTGTTCCATCCTCGACAAAGCAAGAGTCAGAGAACACAATATTGCTGACTCCAACATTGTGAGGGCAAGCTTCTTTTAGCCCTGAAAGCAACAAACTCTCCATCCTTTCTTCCTCTGGCGCAGCAATATACGGGAATGCCAATGAGAAGTTGGAAGCTGTAAATAGATTCTGTTGAAAACAAAGATTTGGATGTTCAGGTGTTGTGGAGGTTAAAAAGAAAACAACTTTGTCAAAGAACTTACATTCAATGTGTTAACAAGGGCAGGGTCCGAATTCCTTTTGGAAGAAACATCCGAAGACAGTAACTGCAGAAGGAAGAGAATGTGAAGAAACATGAAAATTCTCAGCATAGAACAGAAAATGCAGAAGAGCAACGCTTCATTTCTTGCAATACTAAAGACATACGTTTCTTCACAACATCCCAAAGAAACCAAAGATCCAAATAATGGTCTACAAAAATGTTAAACCACAAGTTCCTACATCATTCAATCACACAGGTGGACATGATAGCTCTTTCACAAACAAAAAAGAAAGAAAGTAGTGTTACCTCTCTGCCGATGAACACAAGTGCAACATCAACAGGTTGCTCAACTTTCTTCTCCGAGCACTAGACAAAAGGAGACAGCAATGAAAATACGAAAACCCAAGTGACATCCTCCAGTGAGATAAGAAGGAAGAGCCATACCAGAAAGTTTGACCATCCTCCTTGAGTGAAAACAGAACCTACTAGATCCTTCGCAGACATGACCTGATAATTCACAGCCTCATCCAATTCTCCATTAGCAGCCCTGAATTTAAAAAAACCAAATTAAAAACCAGTAATCTTAGCCACACAACTCGAGAAGTTCCAACACACACACATCAGATCAAGAGACAGTTCACAAGTCCCAGGCTTTATCAAACTGAAATCGAAATATATCCAAACAAAACCGAAAGCTGAGATTTTTGCAAATGACATCGCGATGGGTGGACAATGACAAGTATATATATATAGAGAGAGAGAGAGAAGAAGAGATGCATAACTGGAGATGCGGAGACCAGAGGAAAGCAGGAACTGTATTAGGAGAAGCAAATCCGAATTCAACCACAGAGAGAGCCACCAAAACCGCCACCACACCAATTTGCATCTTCATCATCTTCGTCGTTGAACAATCTTATCGTAAGATAATAAAAGAAAAAAAAATAGAATAAATCAATCGAGTTCCGCGATCGAAAGAGCTCGCGAAGGAAACAATCAGCAAATTTTAGAGATAAAAGTATAAACCTGTGGAATCGAGATCGCTTAAGGGAGGACTCTCGATGGATCAAATTATAATAGATTTCAAATCCAACAAAAGGACAGAGACAGACTCATATCTCCGATCCTCAAATCTGGGCGACTAAAGAGAGGTCGACATGTATGTCCTTAACGACGTCGTTTCACAACGAGGAATAAAAAAATCAATAACCGGACTTGGTTCGACCGGTCAGGCGTTTTGGGTCAGAATGGGCTTTTATAAAACGGCCCAAATTGAAAGAAACGGCTTGCTTCTGTCATCACTACTGTCTCGGTCTCCAGCGAAGAATATTTCCTTTCCTCTTCTGCAACGCGATCCCGCCAAAGAAACTCATCATCAATTCATCATCATCGTACTTTCTCTTCTTTCTTCTCCCTCGCGTAAAGTCTCAACCGTCATTTGCTTCCTCTTCCTCCTCTCTCCCTCCCTCTCGCTTCACTGAAATTTAGAATCTCAACAACATCAGAGTCGTCGAGCCGTTTTTGTTTCTCGATGAAGAGACGACATCGGAGTAACAGTTAACGACGAGAGCAGCGGAGGAGTTTTTCAAGATGCCTTGTGGTTCGTTGCGAAATCGAATACATAATTGGCTTAGAGACTATGATAGGCTTCAATCTATCGTCGTGATCCTTATCTACGCTCAGGTGATCCGTAATTTCTTTGTAACCGTTTCCTTCTTTTGATTTTATCTCGTTGTGATTAGAAATGCAAGAAACCTAGCTTTATCGATTACGTTTTTCTTCCGATGGTTTCAGATAGGGTGTGCGTTGATTGGCTCACTAGGCGCATTGTACAATGGAATCTTGCTGATAAACTTGGCGATTGCGTTATTTGCGCTCGTTGCAATCGAAAGCAATAGCCAGAGTCTTGGACGTACTTATGCCGTTCTTCTTTTCTGCGCCATTCTTCTTGATATCTCATGGTTTATACTCTTCTCCAGAGAGATTTGGTATGCCACTATCCTTCAAACAGTCTCGCTTGCCATTAGCTTGTTTAATAGTTTTCTTGGATTTTTTAATATGCAGCATATATAGTAGACTGTCCTGAACTTTTCTTGCTTGGATATCAAGTGTTCTATTGACTGGCTCATTATCTTCTTGAAGTGATTGATCGTTAAATCTTTGTTTGCAAATTCTTTCACAGTGGCTATGTCCCCCCTGAGTTGAGGTTTTGTAGAGGCACTAGTGATGTGCTGCGTTTGTCTGTGCAGGAACATTTCATCTGAGATGTATCAACCGCTTTATGTCTTCTCTGTGAAACTCGCAATGGCTATGGAAATTGCTGGCTTCGTTATGAGGTTATCTTCCTCTCTGTTATGGATTCAGATTTATAGGCTGGGAGCTTCTATTGTAGACACTTCTCCTCCCCGTTACTCAGAATCAGATTTACGAAATAGCTTCATAGATCCTCCGGTTTTTGGTGCGCAACGTTCACGTGATCCTGATTTACGAAATAGCTTCTTAGACCCTTCTCCTATAGCTACGCCTCGTTCACGTTCTGATGAAAGCTTGGAAGACTCTCTCGACGGACCAGCGTGCTACAATCCTCCGTTTGATGATTGCCAAAACACTCTCTTTTCACCACTCAAGGCAACACATGTATGTTCTAGCTGCTCTTCTCAAAACTTGTTTATGCTCTATTTATAGTTTTAACTTCCCAATTGTTAGGAATTATACAATCAGGTTTCCCTGAGGCTTGTTTACCCTGAAAACAGCTGTAGTGGACATAATTTACGGATGAACTAACTAGAGAACAACTATGCATTTTAGCTCTTTGGCACTCAGGTTAGATTTAATACGTATATCACAAACAAACAAGACTAAGACCACCCTTGCCTTGGTAGTAGGCGTACATAATATTGTGCTGTTTCTCTTGTCTTGGCACTCTAAAAATTACATGTCATAGTAAGGTCTTCATCCCGTAGTATTTTCTTTTGTAGGTGATAAAGCATCATTCAGCTGGAAACATTTACGGAGGATCCTCATTATCTGCTGCAGAAGCCTCTCGAATTAAGTCTTCACTATCCAGATCCTTGGAGTCACTTGATTCTAGTCTCCTTCGATCCAACATTTAATGATCGTGACCGGTATGTACCTATTGCCTTGTTCCTGATAATTTTCTTTGCAGACACCACATTTACTAGTGAATCCTTTGCATGTGTTGGTAAATTTATATTCCGACTTGCAAGCATTGCTCTTAGCTTCTCTCATTTGGGTGGCGAATTTCCAACTCCTTCTATCACTTTTGCAGAGGCTTGCACCAGGAAGAAACCTTTTGACTTGAGCAAATTCATTCAACAATCTAAGGCGCCATTATTGTTTTTGAAGAATCCGGATAGGAGATTTACATAGTGAGTGACAAAGAAAAACCGTCTTTGACTTGCCTTTCTCATCATTCATTTTTACTCGAAACTGTATAGATCTTGGGGTCGACATATATAGACTTGGAATGTACATCAGCATTTTTTTTCTGTACATATGGAGAAATACATTCTTTTGAAGGTGAATTGGAGGATTAGTATAAAGATCTCTTCATCCAAACATTTGGTGTCATCGTAATTTTCAAAGTAAATGCAGTTGAGCAAACAGTTTAAAAACTTAAAGCCATACATTTCTTTCTTTCAGATATTGAAGTGAGACCATGAACTGCAGCAGACTGAACCAAAACCAAACTAAATCAGATTAACTTTGGATTTGCAGTTGCAGCCAACCAAAACCGAACCGTACAACCCCTATGTAGAGGTAGGCCTGCTCGCTGACCAGTAGCCCATGTAGATTGAGCGAAGTTGCTGGTAGAATTTCTAATAAAGTAATTGGGCCTATAGTAAAATATCAAATGAAACCTCGTGCACATGTATATCTTTGACCTAAATTCTAAAACTTATCCACGTCTGACTAATTAATAATCTGAGATTATTAGATTAATAATTTTTGAAAAAGGGTCAATAGTCTGCGTGGATCTTCAGCCGTTTTCAGACACACAACCCAGAAAAATCGACCGTGTCTTGTTCGATTTCAAAACAAACAAAAAATTCAGCTAGAAATTATCTGTTGTGGGTCGGTCGAGTTTATCATCCTCTAGTCTTTCTGTCTTTGCCTCTTTGGATATTCATACGACGCGGCGGTGATTTTGGTTTAAAAGAGGTAAGTAAGTTTATAAAACCCTTATCCCGATCCTCTTCATTAAGATTAGAAATCCCTAATCCATACAATTCTCCCGAGATTTAACGTAGATGAATCGATTCAAGGGTTTTATTATATGTTTTTCTTTCTATGAATTGATATGATTTGACTTTCTTCCAAGTCAGGTTCGATATCGTTTCTGCATTTTGATGTGATTGTCCTTAGTGGTGTTTATTTGATTTGCCCTATGAGCAGAGAGAGAGATTGGGTAATGGAGGATGCAAGAAGCGAGATTAGTTATTGGTGTCACATGTGCTCTCGATCGGTGAATCCAGTGATTGAAGGAGAGATTATCAAATGCAATTTCTGTCAAAGCGGATTCGTTGAAGAAATGGATGACCCCACTCCTGATCAGGATCATCATCAGGCTGCTGAATCTCTCTGGGCTCCCATCTTGCTTGGGATGATGAACGATCATGACCACAACACAAGGAATCAGAGAGCTTCAGATGATGATGATGACAATGATGATGATGATGATGATGAGAATAATGATGGAGAAATGGATTTGGAAAGACAGCTCGAAGAGATTATGAGGAGAAGGACTAGACACTCAGCTGCAATTCTTGATCTGCTTCAAGGGATTCGAGCTGGGTTGTCTGTTGAATCCGAGACCAATGAGGATAATCCCGACAACGAGCTTGTTGTCTTGATCAACTCCTTTAACCAAAGGATCAGGATTCAAGATTCTATCGACACTGCTTCTGTTCCTTCTGGATCTTTGGGTGACTATCTCATTGGACCTGGTTTTGAGATGTTGCTTCAGCGTTTGGCTGAGAACGATCCCAACAATAGGTACGGGACTCCTCCTGCTACTAAAGAAGCTGTTGAGTCGCTGGTCACTGTGAAGATCGAAGAGAGTTTGTTGCAGTGTACTGTGTGTTTGGATGACTTTGAGATTGGAGTGGAGGCCAAAGAGATGCCGTGTAAGCATAAGTTTCATAGCGAGTGCTTGTTGCCATGGCTTGAGCTTCATAGCTCATGCCCTGTCTGCAGATATCTGCTTCCTACAGCAGATGATGATGGTGAGCCAAAGGCCGATGGAGAAACGTCCATCATCAACGATGATGATATCAGTAATGCTTCTATGGAGAACAATGGATCATCAGTAGACTCAAGTTCCAATAATTCATCAGCTAATTAAGGGTCACAATGTGTGACAGGTTAAGGTTACTAAACAGAGGGTGATTTTGGTGAAACGTTTGTGATTAGTTTTTATTACTTATTAGTGTCTCATGTTATTGGCTGCACATAGTTTCTCATGTTTTGTGGAAAGTGGATTTTTTTGTTTTTTGGAATTTTATTGTCTTTTTCTTTGTTTAAATTTTCGTTCTGATTGTTTCAAATTTTTGATCCGATCAGTTCATTATAAATACAGCAAGAATAAGAACTATAATAATCATCATTAATAGTAAATAGCTATCATATGCATTTTATCTTAACTTCTGTTGATTTCCTTGTACAGAAGACTGGATCTTATCTTATATGTATAAATAACTTATCTCTGTTACGATTGTTTCAACGCTCTTCACGCGGTAGTTTGGAAGTCCTCACAATTCTTTAGAATTTTGAAGAAATTACAAGGAAAAATGTAAAGTAAAAGAGTGTACAATTCGAAAGCTCCATTAGCTCAATATGAACCTTAGTCAACTATTTCGGTTTTGATATAAGAACACATGTGTAAAAGCTTTATACCATACCATATAAAACAAAATTCAGAAAATAGATGAGAAATGAAGGGAAAGTTATGGTTGATCTGCTTCTTTTTGATTCTCTCTTTGGTGATTTCATCGAAAGCGGTTTCAGTACAACCATACCAAGTTTGCAAACTCAGTGAGCATTTTTTTTCATGTTATTATGGACCTCACCTCATGTAATTATTTAACAAGGATTGATCTATACACGTTTGTACATAAAATTAGCATACCACAATACAAAACATAACAGTTAGTAATGTGCAGAATAACCCATTGAATGATTTCGAAAGTGAGAAAATGATGAAATGATTCCATACGTTTTGTCCTCTCCTAAAATAAAATTACACAGAAATGCGGTTTAGGTTTAATTATTTCATTTTCCACGAGTTTGATGATAAAAAAAGTCGTGACTCCATCTTTTGTTTAATAAGGACAAATGATGTTTGGTTCATTTATTTTAATGTCTTTTCATCCGCGCGTATTGGTCTGATGCGTTCGTGTTTTCCTTAGATTTGTATGCACCGATATATATCAAGCTTACAAAGGTTGAGATATTAAAAATTCGTTAAATTTCGTTTGAACCAAAAGAGCGTGTTATATTCTGTATAGTCTAACATCCTCATTAACAAATATCTTGACTTATAAAATTATATCAGTTATATACATAGAATGTTTACCTATAGAAGTCTTCTGACGCGCAAACATTTATTCAAAACAGCTTATATATGATAAATGCTGAAGTTGTATATTTAATTGATATCAATCTATACACACACTTCTTACCAAACAATCTATACACACAATAGAACGTATCACCAGAAAATGAAGGCCAAGTTATGTTTGATTGTTTCGCTTCTGATTCTCTCTTTGGCGATTTGGTCGTACGTCGTTTTAGCTCAATCGTATACGTCTAGTAAGTTTTACTGATAGTTTTTCATCCTCTTTCCCTACGTCTGCCAAATGAAACTCAGAAAAAAAAAAAAGAGAATATGAAGCTCGATAACATACTTGCTAGTTTTAATGTATGCTATTCCTAGTATTTTATATCAATTCATCTTTTCGTATTTAAATTTTATAGAAGAAGAAAGCATAGCAGAAACGATTCACATTCGAAAGATAATGAAGATTGGAGCACCTCGCAGTAAATCGCCACGCGGTCGCCAATGGGGTGGGAGAGAGCCGCCTCGATCCCCAGGCCCAAATGCAGTATAAGGCATCACATATGTCTTTGTACTTTAAATTTTGTATGCACCTTATCTATAATTTAAGTGATAATTAGTGGCCGGCTGGCTCGATGCTTTGGTTCGTTTCTTGACCCCCAAATCTCTTGTTCTCCATGTATAAAAGATATTTTAAAAAATCAGCGAAAAATATTGAAAAACAAAAAGTCAGCAAAAAATGTTGAAAAAAAAAGTCAGCGAAAAATGTTCAAAAACAAAAAGTCAGCGAAAAATCTTGTCCTCATTATAAGTTTACTTACGTAAGGTTGACCTTGTCTTTTGTACACATTGAAGAATTATTTGACGTGAAAAAATCACATTTTTAGATAATGATGTTTCATGCATGCTCTTTGACATCTGGGATCTAAAAGTCCACAATTGGGAGTACTTATTTAAGCAGTATGGGACAATTAGTTAAGGAATATATTAGCGAGAAGACATAAATTTATCATTATCGGCAATTCCCTACGAAACCTATAAAGCTATTATAAAAAATGTGACTCCTATCTGTTAGTAATATTCTAATGTTTTATGTGCACACATTTTAGTACTATACATATATACTAATGATTAGTACTTCTTTTTAAAAAGTCTTGAAAGAAATGAGCTATATATTTTTTTCTTCAAAAGAACTCCTAATCCACGATTTAGACGATGTCTACGCATATCTCTATACGAGAATTACTAGATATTTGAAAGGACTTTACATGTTTGTCTACGTCGAAGACTCTTCTTCTGGTCAGGCTATATGTTTTTCCACACGCTGCCTTATTCTAAACCTCACGTTTTAATTTGTAACTTGTATAAATACACATAGCTAGAGATGTTTCACCTACAACACGAACACAAAGTTAAAGGAAATGAAGGGAAATTTGTGGTTGGTTGTTTTTTTCTTGGTTCTCTCTTTGGTGATTTCATCCTATGCAGCTTCAACTCAACCATACCAATTCCGCAAACTTTGTAAGGAGAGCCCAACATATTTATCATTTGATTTTGCTCCGTTTATTCCATTTTTATTTACCAACTAATTAACGTTAATTAATCCAACGTGCAGTAGTGAATATAGAAACATCGCCTAGTACGTCAGGATCCGCGGGCCAATGTTGTTAGCTAAGGCGAAAGCAGCGGGAGAAACAGCATGAGAGCTACCGTCCATGGATCATATGAATAGATGGACCTGTTATATATACAAACTATTTTATTTTTAGTTAAGAAATAGCAAAGGTCAACATTTTTTTGAGGGGGTTATATGTCTCTCTGCATACATAGATGAGCTACGAAGAAAAAGTTCTGAAGTAATAACGTTACGAATAAGTTTTTATCTCTGTATGTATACAGGGTCGCCAGGTGTGTTAGTAATATTCGAGAATGCTTTGGTACGTCAGTTACATCATATATATATATACACCGAATCCAAAACAGAGAAAATCTACTACGTGTTAGGAATTTCCACGAGGCCCCCAACAAATTGACGTATAAGAAACTTGAAAGAAAGGAAAAAAAACTCGTAAAGGCCTGGAGACGGCCAACCTTGGCGAAAGAATCAGAAGGTTGTATAGCGTAAATGTCAAACCACCTCTGATAAGGCTTAGCTCTGTTAGCAGTACTAGAAGACAATTTCAACAACGAAATTTACCTTCTCATAAGGAATCCGTTGTTGAAATTGTCTTAAAGACTACTGCCAAGTAGCTATATGGAAGCATGAATTATAATGTTTTTACGTTTCAACTTTTCTTTTCATTCATGTTATGTCTTAATCTTTCCCTAGAGATCACTGGACATACTTTTTTGATTATTCGAAATTTGATTTTGCATTTTTCTAATCTGATAAAACATAAATACGATCCTTTCCGTTTCCAAAAGAATTTACATACTGAAAAATGAAAAACATGATAATGTAGTTAGTTTTGGGGCCAGAGTGTAATTTATTGAAACTTAAAAGGCGGGTTTTCAACATTTTTTTTTTCTCCCGTCTCACTCTTTTATTCCTCCGCCGTCGCCGTGACTTCCCTTGTTCCTGAGATCTATCGTCATTCACTAGTGCTCTTACCCAGTTGAATTAAATTGAAGATTCCACGACTAAATCACAAAAATCTCAGTTCTTCAGCGGGTAAATTTCAGAACTTGGCAAATCTATCTGTGTAGGAAGAACATATGATTACTGAATGATCTGACTTTCAAGTTTTCAATTTCAGTCCTGGTTTTGAATGATTTGGTTTGCTTAGAGGAAGATACAGTCTGTTTAGAGGGCAGTTAGTAAATGTTCTGGATAGTCAAATCAATTCCTTGATGACTTTGGTTTGATTGCCTTCTTCCAAATTCTAGACAAACGGTGTAAAGCTTGTTTCTTTTTGAGATATTGAACCAAAAGTTTAAATCTTTATTCTCACTACTATGTGGTTTCTTGTAGATTGTCATCTACTCTACGACATGTCATCAAAAACTGTCGATCTCAAGCTTCTAAACACTGCTGATATCATGCGTGTCAGCTCGCATCGTGAGGTCTATGAACCATGTGATGATTCATTTGCTCTCGTTGATGCATTACTAGCTGATCAAACCAACCTCATAGACCACAATCCTAAGGTTTGTATGGAGATTGGATGCGGAAGCGGTTATGTCATAACTTCACTTATTCTTCTCCTCAAAACACTTCGTGGTGTTCATTATCTAGCCACAGACACTAATCCCATCGCTGCAAGAGTGACAAATGAAACTCTAGAGGCACATGAAGTCGCTGCTGAGGTTATCTGCACGGACATTGCTTCTTGTTTAGAGAAGAGACTTGCTGGCTCAGTCGACGTGATGGTGGTGAATCCGCCTTATGTTCCAACACCTGAATACGAAGTTGGAATGGAAGGTATTGCCTCTTCTTGGGCTGGAGGAGAAAACGGCCGGACTGTTATCGACAGAATCTTGCCTGTGGTTGATCGTTTGCTTTCGGAGAAAGGTTGGTTCTACTTAGTGACGTTGACTTCAAATTACCCATCAGAGATCTGTCTGATGATGAGGAAGAAAGGCTACGCGTCTAGAATCGTGGTTCAGAGGTCCACAGAAGAGGAGAATCTCATTATCCTCAAGTTCTGGAGAGACAAAGATGAGGAGAGCCTGGATAAAGAGACATCATCTGCATCGTTTGTGTCGCAGTTTTCGAGATCTTTATCATCCTTCATGGAGAAACAATGGCGATGAAAATGATCTCAGAAGCATTCTTTTCTACTCCATTTCTAAGTCTCTTGACCGTGTATTATCTAATGTTCAATCTTTAAGAAAACCGGTCATGTGTTGGGCTAGTCATAATTTCGTTGGAATCTATTTCTCAAAACATAAACCGAACGAAACCAAAAAAAAACCGTCTGTCCATGCCTAATTTCGAGAACTGACGTGGCTTGATATCAGTGGACGTTCACGGTAACAAAAAAGCGAGAGTTGTCATTATAGACTTGCCACGTGAATTTCCGAAACTAGCCACATTATTACAAAGACGACCAAGGGTAGCTTGGTCATATATATATACCCTATAAATGACCGTAAGCTAAACCAACTCCAAAACGCAAATCGATAGACCTCTTCACAGATCTAAAAAATCCTCGTTCATAAGAGAGAAACGAGAGAGACCCAAATCACTCTCCCTTTATAAGCACCGATTTACAAATCTCTTTCCCTCTCCAACCCTCTGATCTCTGTATAAAAGCCTAACCTTTTTCATTTTTCTACCGGGAATCTCGCCTAAATCGTTTCCGACCCGACTACGAAACCTTAGAGATTTCTGTGTCCGAATTTCTAACGAAAGGTCTGACCTTTTTTTCCCTTTCTTATTTCGATGGGTTTTAATCGGTCGGAAATGATTGTCTTTTCGTAAACCCTGTGATGGGATTTTCGATTTGGATCGTTTGAGTTTTGATAGCTTAGAGGAAATCTAAAATTGGGTTTATACCGGTTCTTGAATAATCTGAAAATGGAGACAAGACAGTCTGCTAATCGTAATCTCTTGTAGTTTCTCGTCAGCTTGGACCGTGTCTATTGTCTATTATCTTGTTCTGAGTCTTGCGTAATTAATGTGTCTTGATTTGGTTTTGAAAACGAAACACTGTCTTTACTGTAGGATCAATGTATTGTTTTAATAACCAAAACCCTTTTGGTAAGACAAACCTGATTGTAGGATCGATGTATTAAGTATGTTCCCTTGTGGTTTCTGGTCCGCTTTGTTATCTTTGTCTGAGTCTTGCTTTTGCTCATGTCTGGATTTGGTTTTGTGTAATTTCAGGCCAATGGCTGATCAAGGATTGGAAGGGAGTAATCCGGTGGATCTTGTCGAGCATCCTTCGGGGATTGTGCCCACTCTTCAGTGAGTGGTTTTAGTGAGTCTCTTATGATTTAATGGTTGATCCCTGTGGATAGGATAATCTCATCGTGGATGTTTTGTTTCAGAAACATCGTCTCCACGGTGAACTTGGACTGTAAGCTAGATCTTAAAGCCATAGCTTTGCAAGCTCGGAATGCAGAATACAATCCTAAGGTTTTGCATTGTACTGATATTCTCTTGTCATAATTGATGAAAAAAAAGTTTTGGAATTGATTTGAATACTCGCAATTCTTGAGAAAGTGGTGGTGTACTGATTAGTTAGAGCTAGAGTTAAGATATTATCTGGTCTTTGCAAAACTATTTGGCTATAGCCAAGTTTTCCGGTTTCAAAAGATCTTTTGTGTCTCATGTTTTCAGCGTTTTGCTGCTGTGATCATGCGAATCAGAGAACCAAAGACTACAGCATTAATTTTTGCATCTGGTAAAATGGTAAGTTATATCTTGATGACCATTTTTTTATCGTAAGTCTCAAATTCAATTTTCATTTAGTTTTTGCTTTCAATTCTCTTCTGAATTTGGCGTCTAATCTCCAATTTAGGTTTGTACAGGAGCTAAAAGTGAATATTTTTCAAAGATGGCTGCAAGAAAGGTAGTTTTCGTCCTCTAACCTCTTTTGTTAATTTGCTTATAGATATTCAAAGGAATCTGGATTTCTGCTTCTTTACTTTTGCCATAATTGCAAAATTCTTTTTCAAAGATGGCTGCCTCATGTTATCCTAATAGGAAATGTTTTATTGTTTAGTATGCTCGGATTGTCCAAAAGCTTGGGTTTCCTGCAAAGTTCAAGGTAGCTATTCTACCAACCTCTTATCCTAATCTGACATTATTTTTTTCTTAGTTTTGTTTGTACTAAATATATTGGTGGTTACATTCTGCAGGATTTCAAGATTCAGAATATTGTAGGTTCTTGTGATGTAAAGTTCCCTATAAGACTTGAAGGTCTTGCATACTCTCACGCCGCTTTCTCAAGTGTAAGTGATCTGAATATTCGCAACAACCTTTCTCCTTATTTTGAACTTTTAATTAAACTGATTGTGTGTTACCTCTCTCTCATATTTGATGTGGCAGTACGAGCCTGAGCTGTTTCCGGGGCTGATCTACAGGATGAAAGTACCTAAGATTGTGCTACTAATATTTGTGTCTGGGAAGATAGTCATCACTGGAGCCAAGGTAAAATCTCACTTTATCTTTTAGGTTCTCTGATAATCTCCCCAGAAAAGCATGCTATGTCTCTCCCTAGCCTCATCTGCCATCTAATAAAAATCCTGAGGTCATTTCGCTATTAGATGAGAGAGGAAACCTACAGAGCCTTCGAGAATATATACCCGGTCCTCACGGAGTTCAGGAAAATCCAGCAATAGTATGTAACACACCTTTTTTAGCAATGGTTGATGTTTCGAATATCTACTTGCATGCACCTAACTTTTATGTATGTCTTTGACAGGGTCGTGGGTTGTTCTTGCAAAACTAGTTGTGCGGTCTTTAGCCCCTTGGAGTTGCTTAGCTTGCTGAGAATTTTACCCTTGAACAAAGGCTCTTGAAGTAGCCCAGACTTCCACTTTTGTATTACGGTTTAAGATTCTAATAGAAACGTTGTAAATACACAAATGGAGACAATTTTTTCTGTTGTTTTTCTGTTGCAATGATATGTGTCTATTCTCACGCCTTAAAAAGTACAACATTATGCAGCATATTCTTGTTTATATTATCCAAGATTGTAAACAAAGTTGGAGACTCCCATAGATCATAGGTCCAGGAATGAAACTTGCATTGTTAATGGTTGGCATGTAGAAAGTTTACCGTCAAGAGTCAAGACAACATACTCTGCTTCCAGGTGCTTCTACTGATCAATTCTAATTGATAACTGTTTAATAAAATACTATATGGCGTTAAAAATCGAAAATATATTAACGAATGCTGACGTGGCCGTGTAACAGTGGATGTTCACCTACATGATTTTCCCGAAATACCCTAAGTCTTACAAAGTCGGTTAAGGGTAGCTTAGGCATCTATATATAAGCTCCTCTTAAGGAGTAGCGAGAGAACGAAATCGCTCTCCCTATATAAGCACCGCTTTACAAATCTCTTTCCCTCTCCAATTCTCCCTTCTTCTTATAAAAGCGTCCACCTTTTTGAATCTTTCGGTTTCCTGTTCGCCAAGTTTCTAAACGGGAACCTCTCCTAATCGATTTGGGTTACAAGAAACCCTAGGTTCTTCGTGTCGGAAACCCTAATTTGATCGCTAGCGGAAAGGTATCACCCTTTTTTTTCCGTACTTCCTTGCATGGGTTTAATCTGACGTCGGACATGATTGTAACTTTTCATAATCTCAAGGACAAATTTTTCGATTGTAATATAAGTATATACGAAACCCTTTTAATATGAATATACGATGAGACAAATCTGATTATATAATCTATGTGTTGTACTAATTAATGAACCCTACTTTCTTGTTGTGTCTGGTCAGATTAGACCTAGCTAATGGCAAACGAGGAGAATCTTCCCTGGGATTTGATTGAAGAGATCCTCTCTCGTGTCCCTCCTAAATCTCTTGTCCAATTCAGAACCGTTTGCAAAAGTTGGAATGCTCTCTCCTACGATAAGACGTTCATCAACAACCACAAGACGACGTTTCGATTCATCTTAGCAACCAAATCCAAGTTTTATTCAGTAAGCGTCAATCCCAAGATAGAGGTGCGTGAGTTAGCCTTCG
>KE154872.1:368912-383093 GCA_000411075.1 Sisymbrium irio | reverse complement strand
GTGGTGATACTTTTTTCTTTCACTCGGAAAGAGGTGTGTCGTTGAATGGAGCTTTGTATTGGGTTGCTTACTACGAGAATGACTCGTTCATCCTAGTTAGCTTCGACTTTTCGAGTGAAAGTTACACGTGGTTTTGTGATCTACCATGTGGGAAGAATGATCATAGTGATGCTCTTGCCCTCAGGGTTTTTAAGGAAGAAGGGTTTTCGTTGTTGAAACAGTGCCATGTGACAAAGAAGATTGAGATTTGGGTGACCAAGAACAAGATTGCAAGTAGGCGCGATAGATATGTGAACTGGATGACTTTCATGAAAGTGTCAATCCCTCACTTGCCTTATTTAGTACAGACCGAATCATACCCTCAGCCAAGTTACTTCATTGACGACAAAAGAGATGGTAAAAGGCTCGTCGTGTGTTCTTGCGACGTAAATGGCCGGCCTTGGATCTACGTTGTTACGGAAAGTGAGTTGATCAGTAAAACACGATTGGATTCTGTGGTTGATCCTTGGCCTTTGCATTGTGCGTATTTTCCCAGTTTGGTCCTGGTTCCTGAAGGTGAAAGACAACAAGGAGAATTATAAGTTAGTTTTCTTTCATAAGGTTTTTGGTTTGGTTGTTTCGGAAGCTAAAGTTCTTATTTGCCAAAATAAATTAATTTTAATGGTTTAGAACAGACTTAGATTGAATGTTTAATGGACTCGTCTATTTCTGATTTTTTTTAATTAGTGTTTAGTGTTTTTTTAAACATTTACGAAGCTTTACGAAAGATGATAATGGTGATGATAATGACTCTGCAACAAATGTCAAAGCATTGTAAGCATTAGAAAGAGAAACGATAAGATATGAGGTATAGGTAGATAGAGACCGGAAGCAAAACTTGCCTTGTTCTTCGTTGGCATGTAGAAAGGTTCGAACACTAGAGGGAAAGGAGTGTCCAGTCCACATACTCTGCTTACAGGTGCTTCTAACTGCAAAATTAAAAAGACTGCTATAATTAGAAAGCCAGAGTTCGCTACAAAAAAGAAAACCAATGTTGGGATAATAATGACTTGAGGTCATTACCCTCAAGAAGCAACGTTCAACAATAGTTTCAGAGATCTCGGCCCCAAACCCTCCTGTAACAGGAGCTTCGTGGCTAATCTGTAACAGAAGCAAGCAAACATTTTACTCTCACTGAGGTAATGTGAAACAGTGCTGCTCATTCGGAAGCTTAACTTACTAAAAGTCTGCCGGTTTTTCTCACTGAGGTCTCAACTATTTCTTTATCCCAAGGGATCAGAGTTTTGAGATCTATCAGTTCACAAGATATTCCTTCCTGCATAGAAAACATTGTGTTTCAATCATTTTCTTCACCTAAGACTTATTAAGTTAATCACATAACACAAAACTAACTTTTTCTGCGTCGAGACAAGCTAGTTCCATTATAGAGAGTTGTGCTCCCCATCCAACAAGAGTTGTGTCAGAACCTTCTCTTATAACCTGACCAAAACATCCTTTTCTTAGTTTTCGAGAGAGTGATTCTTCGTCTCCTAAGTAGAGACATTGCAGATGGAACACGTAAATACCTCTGCCTCGGGTAATGGTATCATATAGTCATCCTCAGGAACATCCTCTACCGCTTGACGTTACAGCCACTAAACAAGAAGCTCAAAGACACTTAACCAATTTGGAGATACTCTCAACAAGCTCTTGTATATATGCTAAATAAGAAGTAGTACCTTTGGTTCGAAAAAGACAACTGGATTTGAATCACGAATAGATGACAACAATAGTCCCTTAGCTTCACGAGGACTTCGAGGGATAACAACCTTAACTCCCCAAAACATATAATTTATAAATAGAATGCTCGAGAACCGTCTCAAGGAAACGACAAGTGAAAGAAGAAGATGAGGAATTACTTTAATACCAGGGACATGGCAGAAGAAAGCTTCAGGTGATTGCGAGTGGTAATGTCCACCGTGACCAACTGCTCCATACGGTGCCCTTATTGTAAGTCCTACAAGTTCCGTATAAAGAAACCTTAATGAGTTAAAAATATATATATCAAATCAAGAAGACAGTAGAATATATGATTACCTCCACAGTTAAACTGGTTGCCACTTCGGTATCTAAACTTTGCAGCCTCATTAACAATCTAGCAAGTCACAAACGCCGGGAAAATATAATCCGCAAACTGTATTTCCGCAATAACTCTGTTTCCCTATCAGAAGAATCAGTTGGTTGGTGAGAAGAAGATGGTCGTTATAGCAATGAAGCCTCAAGAGATAAAACAGAAGATGAAAGGAGGAAGAAGAAGATACCATTGCAGCTAAACCAATTCCAAAGCCAACAATGCCTTGCTCGCAAAGAGGAGTGTTAAAAACTCGTGACTTCCCAAACCGTTCAGCTAAACCGGTTGTGCAACGGAACACACCACCAAATCCAACATGTTCCCCAAACACATAGGACCTTCACTCAAAAACTCGTAAGAACAGAAACTCAACTGTGGTAAAGGAAACTCTGACAAGAGAAAGTCTCACCGAGGATCAGTCTCTAAGGCGATGTGTAGCGCTTGATTGATAGCAGAGTATAGATTCATCGATTTACCATTTTCCAATACATTTTCAACCGTCGATAGCATCCTAAATCCATTACCAGAGACCGAAAGATACGATCGCCGGAAAAATCTTCCCAGAAGAGCCGCCATTTACACAGCTAAAGAAGCTTTAATCTGAAAACTAGAGGTTAACTCGAAACTCTTACTTTAGCAAAAACCACCAACCCCGTCAAGAAAAATCGATGCTTTGGCTGAAACCAGACCAAACAGGTACAACGGGTACGTATACAAGTTTATCACGGATAAGCTCTCTAGCCACGTCAGATCAGACAAGTAATTTTGATCAGACAAGCTGAGGTGGCATGCAGTTTGATATAACAGATTCGTCACTATATGGTTTTTTCTTTGTGATACCATGAAAAGGACACATACTGGTTATGTCAAGGTTCTCGTCATCAATGATGGACAATTTATTTATGACAACCATATTACAACTAGATTCTGAGTGAGATCAATGAAATGATGGGTGTACAAGGTAGACTTTTTCTGAACCCGACAATTCAAGAATATTAATATTCTTATATTGAAAATTCAAAACTAGGAAGGATGCAATTTAACTTGTGACACTGACACAAAAGAAGAAAGGCGAAAAGTGGCCAAGGCCATCAAATCTCGGAGACGCTAAAAGAACTCAAAACAGAGTCAAGTCTGAACCCAAACACGAAAAAGAAGAACATAAAAAATCTGCCTAGAAATCCAACAGAAATGAAAACAAATCCCACCCTGCTTTTATCTCCTTTTCTCTAATTCTGCCCACGATTTAGTAGGTCCTATAAGCAATTTTACAGGGTAGGAGGATCAACAGAAAATGAAAATGAACATAAAAACAGAAAATTGTAAAGACATGGGAAAAAGAGAACACAGAAAGATTGAAAAAAAAAAAATGGGATTTTAACTTCTAAGGGCAAAGAAAAGGAATCTCGATCCCAGGTACTATAGCTCCTTCCTTCAATGCTTCGAAGCTCACGGCACTTGTCATCAAGAGAGACTGTAAACGCGCATGTTCATAACTTCTTCTCTGTTTGGCGATTTATGCTCAAGCCGTGAGCAACATCGACTAATCTAGCAACCATTTGCCACCCCACCAACTGCTTTAGTAACAGCCCCATTCTCCTCAACCTTGGCATCACCGGTAGTTTGAGCAGCTGGAGGAGATTCCTTATTAACCACCGAATCAGCAGTTGCGGATTCCTTTTTCTCATCAGTTGAAGCCTTCTCCTCACTTACCTGTTTATTCAGTTCATTTAGATGTTAGAGGAAACACTCGAGCTGTATGTACACAATGACTACAAAATATTTATAGAATTGTCATGTTGTTCTTGCCTGTTTCTGGGTTTGCTGCTGCTTGGCCTTCTTCTCCAAGATAGTCTTTTGCCGAACCTCATAGAAGGAAAAGTCATCCAAAATGCAAGTCTTGCTAGTATGCTCCTTGAAAATTTTCACTATCTTCAAACCTTGCTCCAACTTGACCTATAACACGATCACATAAGAGGAATTTCAACACACGAAAACAAAATCGCGGAAATAACTTAAATTGATGTAAAAGCTTTCACAGGTCTGTTACCTCTTGTGTGTCTCTACTGTTGGTGACAGGCTTGTTCTCATTGTTCTCAAGGGTAATATGTTTCAGCAAGCTGTTCGGAACATCCTTCACAATGTGCCACTTGAGAGGGAAAGAGCCAGTCCATTTGTCTTGCTGCCAGTACTCCACATTTGTGTTGAAATCAACTGGTCCTGTCATTTCAGCAAGCCCAACAAATTGACCACTTGCATTCACCTGGAAGGCAAAAAAGAGAAGAATATTAGAGCCATATCATCAAACAAAATATGAAAAGCACGGCATGATTGATTTCCGGATTATATACATACCGAGAAAAAGAGAAAGATAGGACAGCCGCCAGGTTTCTGCTGAGCTTCCTGGTATGCTGCAGCAAGTTTCTTGTTTCCATTTGGTGTGCTAGCCCAAACATTATATTTGATGCTCTTGTGCACATCATCTTCACTGTAAGACTTGATGATAAAGAACATAGCATTCGCGTAATCCACTGGGAAATCTTCTTTATTGTACTGTTCTCTGTCAGGAACGATGCATGTGTTCTCCGTCTCCACAGCCTCAGCAACATTTGATTCGCCCGTCTGCTCCTTAACCTCCAAACTATCTTCTGAATTTCCCTTCTGGTTCTTTGTGCCCTTTGCCCTAGGTCCCCTGTTAAGTTCATTCAAACCATCTACGTTGTTCTCATTTCCGTAGAAGTAATTGTTACCCCTTCCCCAGCTTCTGTATTTGCTGTCTGTTGTGCTCACCCACCCTCTTCCATTTGTTCTTAAATCATACCCAGAAGAACCATAACCCATACCAGACCTCCCCGAGCTACCATAGTTACCATATAACTTGTTCTGATACATCCTGTTGTAGTATCCCTGAGCTGTACCGTAGCCTGTCATTGATGCAGGCTGGTGCATACCCTGCATAGATAAATAAAAGTGAGTGAGGGCCATTTTTTTACGCCAATAAATTCGTTAACGCAAACAAATACAGAAAAATACCATACCGTGTAATGGGAATTTGAGCGGTAGTTTTGATTCCTCGATGAGGGTACGCTGGTTGCCTTAGAATAGGAGGATGCAACTCCACTGCCAGCAACAGGTCTCTGCACATCTGAATACTTAGGGCCGTCGTAACACGAAACAGGAGCATAAAACCCATCATAGCCATATCTAGGATCCTGATAACCAGCAGCAAAACCTCCTCCCGGAGCACCATTTCCATACAAATTGCTTGAGGTATTAAGTGTGGTCTGGTTATTCGGTTTCCCTGAAGCTGGTCCATTGCTTCCTTTAGCCATACCAGCAGCAGATGCAACATTCTTGCTCTCCGCAGGCAGCGTCTTGAGACCACCAGCTTTGTTTGCAGAGAGATCACCCTGGGTAGGGGTAGCAACAGATGAAGCAAATGGTCCACTGGGGAAAAAGGCAGGATACTGGTACTGCTGGGCACCATACAACTGCCCGTCGCCGCCAACCTGTGGAGCAGGGCTAGTTGCTGGCGAGTAAGGATATGCTGCATACCCGTAACCCTGAGGATACACGAGAGATCCATTCTCTCCGTAGATTCCCTGTTAAGAATACCGAAGCTGTTAAGCAGAGCAGATGTAAAAAAAAAAAAAATTGAAAAGCACATTAAACCAACCTACTAAGCAAAGACTTACAGAATTCATGTCAACACCCTCAGGATTCTGGTAACCAGTGTATTCGCTCCAGTCACCGTTCCCATATCCTGAAAGATAATAAAACGAGAGCCTTGTTAAGCATTGGTACCAAACTTGTGAAGCATAGTTTGTGTGGAGTGTAGAGGGGTTGAGGATGAAGGTACCTCCATAATAATAGGGTTGATACGCAGCATTGGGAACATAGCAAACTGAAGGGTCGACGGCATCACTAGGAAGCATTGGCGTCAAAGAGCGGTCATATGAAGGAACTTGAGCATATGCATCCGCACCACCATACTGGTAAACAGCAGTCTGCACAAACAAACAAAATAACAAAAGAACACAGCTTGTCAGAAAAGCTTAGCAGCTGGCAAAACACAGACCATAAACAATAAAGCTTGCTTCTTGTTTCCCACCTTCTTGTTTGGCTCGGGAATCTCCGAAGCTTTTGCTTGTGATTCCAAAGTAAGTTTCTGCAACAGATCTGCAGATTCTGAGAACAAAGGTAGGTCAAGGAAACAAAGACCTTCATACGAAATAAACCAATTAGAATAAGTGAAAAAAGCAAAGATCTTTAGCCTTTCAAATCAATCATTCGTCGAAAAACCTAAACAGCGACAGTGATACTGACAACACAACCCAAACTAAAGCTACGCAATATAAGACAAATCTGATGAAAACCCCAATTAACATGAGTGAATCGAGATCCAATAACGCAAAACAAAAGCGAGATCGAGAAAGAGGAAACACAGATCGAGAAACGTGAACAAAGGATACGATCAGCAGGTTGAGCAACGGTAGCCATGAGACCAGATTAGGTTGATAGATCCTTCTCGGATAAAGGGGGATGCGACCAAAGGAGAGAGAGAGAGAGAGAGAGAGAAGAAGGAGAAGAAGAAGAGAGAGAAAGAGGATAGAGAAACCCTAAACAGAATCAGAAAAACCCAGATCGAATCTAGGGTTTAAGAGATTAGAAAGAAAAAAAAGGAGAAGGAGGAAGGTGTAAAAATTTGGCCGCAGCCGCCAAGAGAAGGGTTTTTCTTCGGGGAAGAGGAAAAAAAAGGGTTTTGCCTCTCTTCCTTCGAGTGATTCAAATAGATCCACGAACCACTTCCTTTTCTTTTTTTTTTTTTTTTGCCTTTGCTTTTCTTATTATCTTTTTTATATATAATTATTTATTTCTTCCACCCTAAGATATTTCCTCTTTTGTTATAAAGACTAGACCGTCTGGTTTTGGTAGTTACCACGAAATTTCCCATCCAAAACTTAATTGGACATCTCTTAAATAGATAAAAATCTTTAATATGTTCAAATTCTTACCCTAAAATAAAAAGTCTAAAATACATTGAATATTGACCAATATTGGGTCAAAATCTGAAAGGCATAATTTCCATCCAATGGTTGTTTCCATAAATCTGTAATATATAATTTTTTAATTAATTGAAAATTTTTATGTATGTTTGCAAATGTGCAATGAAAAAAAACCTTAAAGTACTGTAAACAACTTGTGTTTTACTTTTGAAGTCAAAGTTAATGGGCCAATTCTGAAGATTTTCAAGGCTATTTAAAATGGGCCTATTTGAACGTGACCCGGTGACAGACCAAGGATCCGATTACCCATCCGACATTCTAGAGTGTTCTTCTAATGTCGAAACAAAACAAACAAAACATCCAATGGTCACGCTTGGCTACGAAAATACAACAAAAACATCCAACGGCCAATATTTGCTCGAAGGTTCAAGAGCAAAGGCCTTAATATGGAGAAAAACATTAATAAATGGGGAAGCAAGTAGCGAGTGTGCCATTCTTCATTTCTTCGAAGAGAGAAACCAACCAGCAGATAAAACCTACTTACTTCCTCTTCCTTATCCGCTACAACAAACTCTCACCGCTTCTCCATTGTTCCACTGTACGGTGAGTGACGTCCTTTCTCATATGTTTAGCTCAATGTTTGCGTCCATGTAACTGTGTGTGTTCGACTCGATTAAATGTTTGTTTCGATAAGAAGTATCAAGTCTTGGTAGTTGACAAAGTGTTTTAATTCGTTTTCACGTTCGGAGATATGGGTTATTAGTTGAATGTTGGCTCTGTGTAATTCAAACTGTTTTCTCAGTCGTTAGTGAGCTCTGAATTCTCAGTTATGTTTTTTTTTTTTGGCAAATTTGATTAGCTAATGCGAAAATGTTTGGTTGTTATTTGATTTTAGCGGGTCTTGTCGAGTGTTTGGTTTACAAATGTTTTATTTGACTGTTGTTTGTATTATTCAGTGAGACTAAGTGACAATGGCATCGACTTTCACTGCCACGTCTTCACTTGGTTCCTTGCTTGCTCCAAATGCTCACAAGTTGTCTTCTGCGACTTCTATTTCTTCAAGCTCTTTTGGAAGGAGACAGAATGTGTGCCCAAGAAGATCTCGTCCTGCGATTGTTTGTGCAGCCAAGGAGTTGCATTTCAACAAGGATGGGTCTACCATAAAGAAACTTCAAGTGAGAATGTGTAGTTAAATGAATTTCGGCAATGGTTAGGAGTGTTTTCTTCTTTTGGTTTCTAATTACCCTCTCTTGTTGTTAGACCGGTGTTAACAAGCTCGCGGACCTTGTTGGTGTCACACTTGGACCAAAAGGGAGAAATGTTGTTCTTGAGAGCAAGTATGGTTCACCAAAAATTGTTAATGATGGTGTGACTGTTGCTAGGGAGGTATGAAGTTATTTGTCTCTTTGGTAATAGGTATGTTCGTTTCGTTTAAATTGGCTTTTGTAAGCTTAATGTTTTATTTTTCTGGTTAGGTTGAGCTGGAGAACCCTGTTGAGAACATTGGTGCAAAGCTTGTAAGGCAAGCAGCTGCAAAGACCAATGACTTGGCGGGTGACGGTACAACAACATCTGTTGTTCTTGCGCAAGGTTTTATTGCTGAGGGTGTCAAGGTCAGTGTACAGTTTTCTTTCAGCTGTCTCTGGTGTAAGCGCAAAAGAACAGTATAATAAACTTAAATTTTGTATTTTTCAGGTGGTGGCTGCAGGTGCAAACCCTGTATTGATCACCAGAGGCATTGAGAAGACAGCAAAGGCTTTGGTTCACGAGCTGAAGCTAATGTCTAAGGAGGTAAGTTTTTTCTTCTTCTTCGTTCGTTCTAAAACTTCTCTTTTTGACCTGTCAAAAGTCTATAGCTAGAGGATCTAAAGGTTATGTCATGAAAATATAGGTGGAAGACAGTGAACTTGCAGATGTGGCAGCTGTTAGTGCGGGTAACAACCCTGAAGTTGGAAGTATGATTGCTGAAGCAATGAGCAAAGTGGGCAGGAAGGGTGTAGTGACTCTTGAGGAGGGTAAAAGCGCTGAGAATCATCTTTACGTAGTGGAAGGAATGCAATTTGACCGTGGTTACATCTCCCCATACTTTGTGACTGACAGTGAGAAAATGTCTGTCGAGTACGACAATTGCAAGGTAGATGATTTTTTTGGATCTGAACATCTAGAATGATGTCGTGGTGACAGATAGCCTAATGAAGTTATCTACTATGCAGTTGCTTCTTGTTGACAAGAAGATTACCAATGCAAGGGATCTTGTTGGTGTTCTTGAGGATGCGATTAGAGGCGGATACGCAATCCTAATAATTGCAGAAGACATTGAACAAGAAGCTTTAGCTACCCTTGTTGTTAACAAGCTAAGAGGCACATTGAAAATCGCAGCTCTCAAAGCTCCTGGATTTGGAGAGCGCAAGAGCCAATACCTTGACGATATTGCGATTCTAACTGGAGGTAACTGATGTTTTATAATGATACCTATCTGTGGGTAACAACTAATGTGCCCACCTCTTTAGGAATCATTTCACAGTTTTAATCTTGTCGTGTTTCTTCTGTTCGTGCGTGCAGCAACTGTGATAAGAGAGGAAGTTGGTCTGTCTCTGGACAAAGCTGGGAAGGAAGTTCTGGGTACAGCCTCTAAGGTTGTCCTTACGAAGGAGATGACGACCATTGTCGGTGATGGGACCACACAGGAAGCAGTGAACAAGCGTGTTGTGCAGATTAAGAACCTTATTGAGGTATATGTGTGAACCGCAGAAGAAGTCTACTTTTTATATATACCTTCATTGTGCTAATAAGTAAATGATTGTGCAGCAAGCGGAGCAAGACTATGAGAAGGAAAAATTGAACGAGAGAATTGCAAAGCTTTCTGGTGGAGTCGCTGTAATTCAGGTAGATAGTGCCCAAATGGGCTCTTTTTAATTAGAGCTCGTACATATTGTGTTTAGTGGTCAGAGCTCTTACATATTGTTTAAAAGGTTGGAGCACAAACTGAGACAGAGCTCAAAGAAAAGAAGCTGAGAGTTGAAGATGCTCTTAACGCTACAAAGGTGATATTCTTAAACCAGAGAAGTTTGTTATTCTGACTACTCATAAATTATCTTAATCTTATGATCTCATTGGGTTTCAGGCTGCGGTTGCGGAAGGTATTGTTGTTGGTGGTGGTTGCACTTTGCTTCGTCTGGCCGCCAAGGTTGATGCCATCAAGGATACGCTTGAAAACGACGAAGAGAAGGTAACCAGCATAACCAAGACCGTTGGAGTTCTGTGCACTTAACGTTTCTATGACTTAGTTTCTAACTATTCCTTGACTGTAGGTTGGTGCGGAAATCGTCAAAAGAGCACTGAGTTACCCTCTGAAATTGATAGCCAAGAACGCCGGTGTTAATGGAAGCGTTGTTAGCGAGAAGGTAGCTGACATAATTGAAAACATTCACTCATGTACCACCTCTTGATCTAAGTAAGTTGCTTGAAAAGACGTCTTTATTCATTACAGGTGCTAGCTAACGATAATGTGAAATTCGGGTACAATGCTGCAACCGGCAAGTATGAAGATCTGATGGCTGCAGGAATCATCGACCCAACAAAGGTCAATTCTTCGCAAACACAAGTTTCTCTTTTCGCAACCAATGAACTGAGTGGATTGTTGCATTTTTCCAGGTTGTGAGATGTTGCTTGGAACATGCGGCCTCGGTTGCAAAGACGTTCTTGATGTCCGACTGTGTGGTTGTTGAGATCAAGGAGCCAGAACCAGTTCCTGCTGGCAACCCAATGGACAACTCAGGTTAGTCCATATGCTCTGATTTATTGATGGAAGCTTGGACAAGAACATCAAAACTCATGTTTCGTATCATCTCTTTGAACTTGTCTTGTTTCAGGATATGGATACTGAGATAGACCAGCCGGGTTCGCTCTTGAATATGAGAGATAGATAAACATTCCGAAACGAGTGTAGCTCAGCGGGATACGGATTACTTTAGCTTGCAAACAAATTTATGGTGCTAGTGTAATGATTTTTGAACCAGAGAGAAAATACTGTGTTCCTTAGATATCATATTTGGAATCATTTTTAATAAATTGTCATTGTCGTTCTTCAAATGTCCAGATCCTTTGAAATACCAACCCGTTTTAATATGCGATGGGTGAATTCTGTCGTTTCTGTTGCCAACTCATCTGATCAATCATTCAACTTCTGACTTGGATATGTTAAACGAAATACTCATCAGTGTCTTTCATACACTTACCTGGCCTAAAACATACCTCTCAAAACTGGAGATCTACAGAGCCGACAGAGCTTGGAACACAGAACGATGTATTTCCCTTTTATGAAAGGTATCTCTCCAAGTGGGAAGACCATAATCAGTAAATCAACTCTATTTGCATGTTACATTATATGGTCACGACAACTATATGCTAAACTGCTGAGGGGGAAGTTGGAATGATTTTTGGTTTGGTATGCTTGCGATATATGTATACGTATCTATCTAGGGAAGCTTACGGATATAAGAAACTGCAGAACTCCAAAATATAATCCAACATTTAAAGCTTCTTGAATGAGAGTGAGAAAGAAATTCACTAACTGGTCAAAGAAACAAGTGTAATAGAAAACAATTCTTTTCACAATCCCAAAACCGTAACAGTATGCTGCCGTGTTATAACTGGAAACATCATATAACTTCAGGCGAGCAAATGTAGATTGGTTGAAGAACGCAACCGCAGATTCTAATATATGTACTACCTCAATGTATATGGACTCCAAAACCAAAGCCACAAGACGAACAGGGCTAAATCTCGAGCAAGCTTCTCCACCTTTCGCCATTGCCTTATCTTCGGGTAAAACTAAACTGAAGTGATCACAGAATAACGCAAACACAGCTTTTATCGCCATCATATCTGATCTCGTCTTCTTCACTGCAAACAAAATGAGGAATCAGACAAATGCCAGTCAGCTAAAATACATCAAAGTTCACAACTTTGAAGCTTCAAA
The DNA here is from genome assembly GCA_000411075.1 of Sisymbrium irio. Lineage (NCBI taxonomy): Eukaryota > Viridiplantae > Streptophyta > Magnoliopsida > Brassicales > Brassicaceae > Sisymbrium > Sisymbrium irio. Next base: position 370,996 of record KE154872.1, on the reverse strand, counting down.
TGTCACCAGATTCAGCCAAATTGAAAGATCTCAGAAACCAAATATAAGACTAACCTAGACTCGAATTCACGGATCTCAGCAAGTTCTTTCCCCATCAAATCCACCCACTGTACCTTCTTCTTCTCCTTTGTCCCACCATCAGCTGAATCTGAAACCTCCTTCTTGAGACTGCTTTTCAAGATCTCCCCATTACATTGACTTTCCTCTTCTTCTTGCTTTCTCTCCTCTGAGACACAATCTCCTTCCTTTCCCTCTAAAGCACACTCTTCTCCTCCAACCTCATTCAACAAACCATCAACATGATCAACACCTTCCTCTACACGCGCATCAACATAATGATCAAGATCGTCATCGTCATCATCAACAACCGTAGTAGCAGTGGAAGAAGACACTTGAGGCGTGTCCTCCAACTTCAACGAACTTGAAGCGTAGATGTGAGGAGAAGGCTTGCAGAAGCAGATGAAAGAAGGGCACTGGATCTTACACAGCAAAACCCTCATCAAAACATATGTTGGGTCTTTAAAAAACACCCGATCATCAATCAAATTAGACAAAGCCTGCTTTTGTCTTTGATAAAGTTACAAACTTTGTCTGCCCATTGATGTGCCCAGATTGGAAAAGAAACCCCAAACTCTTCAAGCGACAAAACACACTTCAGATTTCTGAGAAAAGAGAAAAGAAAAAAACAGCAGTAAGGGTTTTCGAGCAAGTGTTAATAACCACAATATATATATCTCAATCTTCAATAGAATCCAAAGACCATAAATTAAGCGTTGATCAGATGAGGAAACAGACAAAAGTACAGGGACCACGCAAATGCTAATACTAATTGGAAAAGAACAGATTCCAATTGATAACAATCAGCCATGGGAAAGCAAAAGGAAAATTGAAAAAACAAAAAAAAAAAGGCATTTACTTTTATGATTTGAGAGAGACAACGATGGCGTAGTTTTGAGAATTTTAAATACCCTTTTGTTGTTTTCACTCACATCAGAAACAAGATAAAGTTAGTCCTCGAATTTGCTTTTTCAAGTGCCTCTAAAGGTGAAGTCTTTTTAACTTGTAAGACAACTGTTCCCTTTGGTTAATCTCTGTGTCTCGGATTCTCTCTTTGTTGTTCAGATATTCGATAGTATTTTATATGTTCATATAATACCCCTTATTAAGAAGATTTATATAGAAGTCAATAAGTGTGTATATTTATTTTTTGTTTATAAATAGTTAATTTTTCTGTCATCTTTATCTATAGTTAATTAATACTTAAATAGTTAATCGAGCTCCTATAAGAGTATGTATTTATTAATTTGATTTTATAGTTTTTGGATTTTGACGATAAACAATTTCTCGAAACTTTTTGATTGAACACTCATCAACTTTATTCTGAAAAGATAGACAAAAAGAATAAGAAATAATGATCTTGTGAACTTTATTTTGAACTTGGTTATGACTTGTGATGGTGACGATACTAATACAAATCAGTAGACTATAAGTTATGTTTACAAATCTAATAATTATGCAATCAAATTTTTATCTTGCAAGTCTTAATAGTATTTAGCTCATGAATCATGGCATATCTAAATGATTGATGTTTATGGAATAAGTCACACTGAAGTTTCCACGTGAAGGAAAGTACTTTTCAAAAGACAATTTCTATATATTTTGTGTAGTTGACAAATCCAGATATGATCTAATTTATATATCCATATGATGTATACATGTAGGTCTACCAAATTTATGAAAATCTCTCATATTTATATACATCGGCATACACCTAGGTATGTAAAGGCAGATAATGCGTGTGCCAATATAGAGTATGATGATGCGACATAGGATGCTTCTGAGTTCTGACATTCACATTTCGAGATCAATCAAACTCAAAAGCCATACAACTTGTCTCACGCATGTGTGAGATTTGCTTATATTGTATAGGCATCAATCATTTTATAATTGGTCGGATGCATTCCACAAGTAACCTCATCAAGCTCTAAAAACCAAAAGCATTATTATCCTCTCTCACCCAAGAAAAAGAAAAAAAACAATAAATCCTATGTATAATTGGTCGGATAACATTCCACAAGTAACCT
>KE154872.1:327578-368746 GCA_000411075.1 Sisymbrium irio | reverse complement strand
CCCCCCACCCCCCTCCCAAAAAAATATAACACTAATTCATTTGTATAATCCATGCTTAGACTTTCTAAACATTGGCGTTAGCTTGTCCTTTTCCAATAAAAAAATTGAATCAAACAACATTCGAAACAATTAATGGAAAGCAATGATTAAAGTTCTTTTTGTTTTTAGCTTTGTCCCTAACCTAAACAACAGGAGATCATATTTTGTCGACACAGAATCAATTAGAAAATCAGCAAAAGCAAGAGAGAAGAGAGCGTGAAGCTTCTTTTTCTTACAAGAAATCTAAATCAGTGTTTCTTCAGTACCCTCACCATATCTCGAATTCATACATCGACATGCTTGACGCACCTTAGTTTTAAGGTCTGAGACTTAACCGCGAAAGGTGATTGCATTTGGACTACCTATATATCTATACTCTGAGCCAAAGATAAAAGGAAAGGAATATGTTTCTTTGTGTATTAATATTCCTTTTGGTATTTGGACCTTCGGCCCATAGTTTATGTGGTCCATGATCATAGACCAAAGTAGGTAAGTAGTCCCCTCTGCTGTGGTAGGATTCGAATATGTTTGATGGAGGCTGTATATAATGCCATAAAAAAAACACGTTATTTGTACATGTACTCAATCGGAATTGGACATAATTTGAATTGAATTGGAGCGAGAGGAGCTCTCACGGTCAAAACAAACACGTTTCTAACCACATATGAAGAAAGCACCTCAAATTAAGTTATAAGGATTAGTTTGGGTCATTATTAGACCCAAAAGACGTGGCTTGATGAATATATGGGATTGCATCAGCCCAAGCCCATGTGATCAAAACTGTATATGGACAGGATTAAAGATTTAAGTTTTTGGGCTAAGAACTCTATTTACTAAGCAGCGCAAAATAGCAGAATGGATGTAAACGTTTGTGTAATAATGTCCTTTTTATTTTGGCTAAAAATTTATAAACTTTTATTTTCGTCAGGATTATATAGTCGTTAAAGTAGATCTGAGACATCCCTTTTTGATTAATAAACTCTTGCTGGTTGTTGTTACAGCTGTCATCATGTTCGATCTGTGCTTATTAATTAGTGATGATCTAATCCAGTGACACTACAGTACTAAAATTCTCGTGAATGTGAACAGCTTTGGATGTATCGTTGAAATAATATTTTGTTAGAACAAGTAGCAGAAACCAACCTACGAACTAAAATAGAATTTGGTCATTCTTAGTGATATCTTTTTCATTTCTTAAATAATACAAGTGTACGATTGCTCACTGTTGTTTTGAAATAACGCAAATTGTTAGTTAATTAATCATACTTCACTGTTCTGTTTTTTTTTGTTAATTGATCTCCACAAGATGGGAGAATGAGAGCATTATTTTTTGGATACACACACTTCGATCATAAGCAACGCAAGTTAAGGAAATGGCTGCTAAAGAAGCGGGACCAAGATGCCTATGTCTCATCCAGCTTATCCTCACACACTCTCCCTTCGAGACGGCAGAAACCCTCGTTCTGGTTGCTTTTCGTGCGGGAAAAGAGACTCCAATTGGTCAGCTTATCTTGCCGGATTTGTTACAAGAAAGTTGACATCAAGTATGGAACTTACTCTTGCAATCATGAAGATTGTTCTTATGTAGTCCATTCAAAATGTGTAACTCATAGAGAAGTTTGGGATGTGGAGGAACTCGAATGGGAACCTGAAGAACCTGATGATACTGAAGATATTCAACCATTCAAGAGGGTAGGAGTTGATTTGATAGAGCATTTCTCTCATGAGCATTATCTAAAGCTCGAGAAGTACAACTGTGATCGAGACACGGAAAAACAATGTCAAGCCTGTGTCCTACCTATCAATTCTGATGATTTCTACAATTGTGTGGAATGTGATTTTTCCCTCCACGAGGTATGTGCTGGTCTTCTTCGAAAGTTGGATCATGCGCTACATATTCACTCTCTTGTCCTAGACACGTCTCCTATGCAAGACATATCCTCCATGAACTGTTCAGCTTGTTTCCGAGCCGTGACTGGATTTAGGTACAAGTGCTCAAAAAACGATTGCAGGGCGGGACGACTTCTACATTTCGATGTTCACTGCATTTTGGTTCCCGAATGTTTCACCCATCAAAGTCATCAACGTCCAATGTTTATTTCTTCGACATATAATAGTCGCTTCGGTGAGACTATCTGCAAGGGTTGCAAGGCAATATGCTACGGCTCTTATTTACATTGCACTGTATGCGAATTTGCTCTATGTTACCACTGTGCCACTATTCCGAATGAGATATATTACAAATACGATGAGCATCGTCTATTCCTTTGCTATGGAGAAGATACAAATGACATGTACTGGTGTGAAGTTTGCGAGAAGAAGCTAGATCCAACAGAATGGTTCTACACTTGCGACAAATGTTGCATCACCGTCCACCGTGATTGCGTATTTGGCTCCTCCATTTCTATGAAGACTAGTTTCACATTATATTACAGATCTGAACTGGTGGAAGTTGTTCGCAACGGTAATAACACTCGACCGATTTGCCATCAATGTGACCACCGTTGTCCGGATTCTGTATACTACAAGTGGGGTGAGAAAGCTCACTGCTCCTTGAAATGTCTGCCATATCCCAAGGAGGGTCAACTGGACGCGTGGCAAACAAGAACATGATGGGACTTCCTTTTTTTGTAATGTATTATTCTATCATCTGTATCGGTTTCAAGCACTCATCAAATCATTGAACTTGTTTTGCTATCTAATTGCGTCTATTACACATTCTTCTTCCAACTTCCTCTGATGGAGAAATATCCAAAAAGATACACAAAGAATGCTAAAGCTACAACATGTGTTACCAGTTACCACGTTCGGAATAAATATTACTGCTGAACTTTCAGAACAGGAAACGCAATGACGTCTCTTATACTCGCGGAGTTCGTCAACAGCATCACCAGTCTGTCAATTCCAAGCCCCTAAGAGAAACAAAGAAACAATAACAGTGAACTGCTATAAGTACTTGAGAGACTAATGTCAATACTTTTAATCTAATCGTATCGAAGAAAGAGAGAAGGATATAATACCATTCCAGAAGCAGGAGGCATTCCGTATTCGAGGGCAGTGAGAAAGTCTTCGTCTAGGGTCACCATATATGAATCATCATCATCATCATTATCTTTCTTTGTGTTTTGTTCAGGACTTTCTGGTGCAGCCGCTGCTCGCTTTGCGTTATGCTGCCTTACTTGCTCTTCCAACCGCGTCCTCTACCAAATTTTAAATATATCATTAATCTTTTATGATCCAGTGTGCACAAAGACAACAGTCAGCATACCTGTCGAATGTTATTCAAAAAGCCACAAAATTGCGGGAATGTGGAAGGCTGCATACCTGGTCCACGGGATCAGTCAATTCAGAGAATGCGTTTGCCATTTCACGGCCACAGATGAAGAGCTCAAATCTTTCAGTCAAACCTGCATTGCTGTTATAAAAAAGGCCATTAACACTTTCATAACATAGGATGAATGATCTAGAACATGGTGATAGTAAAGAGGAAAATGTAAAAATGGAGTCATTGCTACAAAACAGAGCTCTAGAAACAACTTTACCCGCGATGTGGCTTGGCCAATGGAGATATTTCGATTGGGTAGTCCAATACAAATGTTGGCTGCACAAGCTTTGGCTCTACAACAACCTCAAAAACCTGGAAACGCGAATTGATTTCAGCATATAATATCGCAGATTTGATGGTTAAGTGCCTAAAGAAGCTTACCTCATTAAGAAGGTGGCCCAGAGAAGAGCAAGCTCCAATTCCAGATTTGTCCTTGGGCTCAAGCACGTCTTGAAGTGCCTGCAGAACTGTGTCTTTGGCATTACCGAGATCTTCCCCTAACTCACTGAAATCGATTCCTGTTGTCTCTTTAACGAGATTATGCATGGTTTCTCTCCTCCAAGGCCGCTCAAGGCAGATCTCTGTTCCCTGCACAGAGAGCAATCACAACTCAATTTCTCATAGATTTACGATAAACATATGGTTCAGATGAGTTTAACTCAACATACGAGCTGTGATATTCACCTGGTAATCAATTGTTAGCTTCCCATTAACTGCCATTGCACACTCGGTGACGATTAACTCTGCCATATCCATCATGCTTTGGTAGTCCGAATATGCCTCATACATCTACACAAAGCTAAAAATGCAATGAATCAGGGAACCATTTACGAGTTTGGAATCCTACGAGATGGTGATTGAGCAGAGAATGCATATCTTGATTTACCTCGATGGTTGTGAATTCAGGATTGTGACGTGTTGAAATGCCTTCGTTTCTAAATATACGACCAATTTCATACACTTTCTCAAACCCTCCAACCTGTGACCACAAAGTGAATTTTATTCAGAGCCATTTTTACCTTTCATACATATCCACCACCCGAAAGTGGCGAGTTAATTCAAAAGAAAGACAAAAACGCCATCTCACCAGCATTCTTTTCAAGTGAAGCTCAGTTGCAATCCTAAGGTAGAGATCCCTCCCAAGTGAGTTATGAAACGTTACAAAAGGTCTAGCTTCGGCTCCACCAGCTGCTCCCTAGTTTTCACAAATCCATGAACCGACTCCCATACAAGAAATCCAAATTAAGGGGACATTTGAGAATGAAGCACACAAACCTGAAGAACTGGAGTTTCAACCTCCAGATATCCAGAAGATTCAACTGTCTTGCGTATCTCCGAAACGATCTACTAAAACAAAACAGAGGATGAACATTTGTTGATCTGCGAACGAAAATAAGTCTAATAATCTAATACGAATGTTGCAGAGATATATAGTGATACACTGTGAGCTAAGCATTTTGTTTTAGGGATTATACACAAAAGAAACTAGATGCTACAATGAGAGTTTTAAGATTTTGATAACCTACTTTTGCCCTTTTGCGGAACACATCAGCCACTTCAGGATTAGCAATCATATCCACATACCTACATCGAGCAAAGTAAGTGGAACCCAAATAAAACATAACTAAAACCACAGATTCACATAGACAGAAGACAGAGCTCACCGTTGGCGGTAACGTTTATCAATATCAGTTAGACCATGATACTTGTCTGGCAGTGGAAGGAGAGATTTTGTGAGAATTGAAAAGGAATTCACACATATAGAAAGCTCCCCTGGAAAGTTCAGAGACGAAACAGTCAGTAAAAAAACCCAAAAACAATGCTTCTCTATCGAGATTAACCATTTAATTCGAGTTCACCTTTCTCAGTCCTCTTCATTGAGCCACTAGCACCCAAAATATCACCAATATCTATGAATGCCTTCAACTGTTCGAACTGATCATCTGACAGCCTTTCTTTCTCACAGTAGAGCTGCAAAGAATAAGAGAAGTTAAGATTGTATTCCTTCAACATGAAATGGTGCAGACATCAAACCAAAGCAAAGCTATATTGATGATATAATAAGACAATGGAAGAAGATGAAACCTGAATAGTTCCAGAGTCATCCCTGAGAGTCAAGAATGCAAGTTTCCCAAAGGCTCTACGAGCAACGACTCTCCCGGCTATAGAAACACGATCACTCTCATTGATTGATTCTTCTCCATTCGCTAGATGCTTATAAATCTCTTGGAGCTGATTTGCACTGTGGCTTTTCTCCCACTTGTAGGCATAAGGCTCAAGACCTTGACCTCTCAGTTCTTCAACCTAGTGAACCAAATCAGACAACAAACAAACAAAAACAATGTCTTGATGCATAAGCAGCTTCAGATGCAAAGGAAAGACCTTTTTGAGACGAATGGAGCGGATAGCCTCACGATCGGAGGTGGAATTGGAAGACGAAGCTGCCCTTCTGTTTCGGCCGGATGGTTTGGAAGTTTCAGCCGTCGCTGCGGAGGCACATCGGAGCACCAGTGATGAGTGGTAAGAGCGTCTTCCGTATATCGCCGTGACGAGACGCGTAGAGGAAGAAGATAGACGGAGTAATTGCCTCAACGGGGACGCCGTAAGACTCCATACTTTCAATGCCTCCATCTCTCTCTCCGGTGCTCTGCTTGACTTGAGTGTTGCTGTTGTGGATAGATAGGTTGAAGAAGAAAAATGTAAACATAATGGACTTGGGTTTGTAATTACTTTTGGGCTTTTGATTCCTAAGTATCTAACATCATTTATAAGTCTGTTCAAAAATGAATTTTTAAAAATCTGATTTATATTCATATTACAAAAAGTGAAAATGTAAATATAAATTGTATTTCAAAAAGATATATAAATATAATTTTTTGGGTTTTTTTTCTTTATCAACAAAGTGTCATATTAATTCGATTACTGACACAACCATGAAATGTAAAATATTTGGGACAGTTGATAATTAACTATTGTCATTCAGAAAATATATGGAGATTAAAAAATATGCAATTTTTCTAGTTATTATTCTTATTTCTATTCCTATTCTTATTCCTTTTTAAAAAAAACAAATCATTCAATGCTCTAACTCCAAGTACAATAAATCAACGGTCAAACATCATTATCAGCGAAAGTCGAGTTCCTTTGAAAATCGAAGAAAGAAATTAAGAGGAGAATTTTGTTGACTATTGTGTTTAGCAACACGACGATTGTGGCTGTGGACTGGTATGTGTCATTTGTTATCTCACATAGACTCAAGCCCCATCCTGAGTGGCATTTTATATGAAGGGACAATTACGAAAGTAAATAAATCTTAAGTTGAAAACTAATTGATGTTTTTGAATTTCTAGTATTTAAAACATTTCGATGTTCAATAAAATCTATCACAACGCATGTGCCAAACTAAATCAAATGAATGGTACCTAACGTGTTAATTAGGTGACCGTAGGTGGATTAAAAAAAAAGAAAGCTTTGAGTATTTAGTCTCTCTTTACTTTCAAATCATAATGTTTTGGGCTTGAGTATTTGGTATGGCCTGAGGATCTTCAGGGTCTTCTGAGCACCACCATCTGTCTCCCGTCCTATTTTCTCAGGTGAAAGCAGTTAGTCAGTTTAAACACATGAAAACAGGTAAAACCAATTTAACAAACAAATGAGGACCCGTACCTTTTCTTTGCCCGATTAACTCATCTGGTCTGAGCACCGGTCTGGTCTAAGACCCTTCCTTTTCGGATTGCCCCTTCTTCACCCACGTTTTTTGGTACTGTCAGCTCGCGTTCCAGCAGAACGAGTGTCTTTCTTCTTCCTCCTCTCATCTGGTATGAACACGGTCAAGTCTGAGACCCTTCTTCTTCGGATTGCCCATTCTTCACACACGTTTTTGTTATACTATCAGTTCGCGTTCCAGCAGAAGGAATGTCTTTCTTCTTCCTCCTCATATTCCTTTTCTTCTTGTTCCCCACTTTCGGACACTGATAAGATTGACAAGCATCATGTTACGAAGATTGAGAAGCGTCAACTAAATCTTCTCGCACGTAGAATAAGAGGTAAGGATCTGCAGCCATTACGTCTCCACTACTGACTCTAGAGACCATTTCATCATTGAAGCAAAACCATTTTTCCAAGTCTTCAGACATGAAAGCATAATAATGGCCACATTCCACCGTAGTACCCGAATGCACAATTTAAATCTGCTGTCAAGAGCATTTGAATCTTAACATACGCGGAGTTTGTTTAGTGTTTTTATATTTTATAAATGTTATGTGTTTAAACAATGTGTTTTTGTTTAGTTTTTACCATTGATCGCTGTTTTTATTAATTTATTTTGAATGGTTATTTGTTTTAAATTGTATTTTATTTTTGAATGGTTTTAATTTCTTGTAAAGTTTAGCAAATTTTAAAATGTTTATTTTTTCCTTCTAAATTCTATTGTATTATTGATCTAATGTCTTTTTCCCCCGTTTTTTTTAGATATGTTTGTGTGCAATTTTTGTGTCTTAATAATTTGTTAATAATAGTTAAATTTATTTTGTAATTGTTTATTGGGTTTATTTTTAGTTCTAATTTTTTTATCTTTCAGCTATTAGAGTTTTTATAATATTTTTTTCGTTTTTTATAAATTTTTCTTGTTAAGGGATCTGTTTTGAATTGTATCCCTATTATTTTCCCGGATTTTCAAAGAATGCGTAAACATATTTTGTAGACTTTTTTTGTTGGTTATGTTTTTTCTTCTCATTTTAATTTTTTTTTGTTGTTGAACAATTTGATGTGATTTTTTTGTTTTTAATTGTTAAAATCTGAAGTGTTATTATGTCTATTTTATCTGTTAATTTTTTGATACTTATATTTTCCTCACTTATTTTTGTTTATTCTTCGTTTTTTTATTTTGGTCTTAATTTGTATTTTTCATTTATTTGTTAAAACTAATTAAATTAGTTTAGATTTTCTATTTGATTATCTTTGGAGTATCTTCCTTAATTTTTTTTTGGAGAGTGTTATTAATTTTAAAAATAGAAAAATGTCTGTGGTGGTGTCTTTTCCTTTTATTATTGTTTCAATGTTTTTGTAAAAAAAACATATTACAAAAACAAGATATTTTGGTTTAATTCTGAAGTATTGTGTTCTTCTCTTTCTTTATCTTTAGCTGGTAAACTTTATCTTTCTTAAATGTTTGTAACCTGTGAAATTTAAGGCCAATATATATATAGATATGGTGGATGATGCAAAATTCGCACGTGTGACCACTGGTCAGCTTACACGAATGCTTCGACTATACTAATGGTACTAGTTCACTGCTTCAAATATACTCCTAACTTGTTACTACTAACTTATTCAAAACTGATGTGGAGTTAACTACCCGTGTGACCGTGTCTAATTAATATATAAACTCATATGGTGTTTAAAAGACCTGTGCCAATCACCCTGTAGGGAGGCGGGAAAAATATACATTTATCGCAATTAAACTACAAAGAAAGCAAATCAAAAGGAAACTAATTATATATAAATTGGATGGAGCCAGAAAGTGGAGTGGAGAAAAGGAGAGAGAAAAAGAGGAGGCTCCAGTCTCTCTTCAAAGCGAGTAAAGAAAGTTTGGACTTTTGATATGTGTGGTTGGATTTTTGCGACAAGGAAAGGATAAAGACCCACCTTCCTACGGAACTGACATTCATCATTGTGTTGTTTAAATATCTTCTAGTTTAGGGGGCTCTAAGATAATCTTATAGTTTAGTCTCTAGTGTGTTTGTGTGTGTGAATCTTAGCGAAAGGCCAAGTTTCTGGGCTATTGCGACAATGGAAGCTGTGCATTTTAGCCTGGTGAAGTTGAGTAGAGGTTTCTTAGTGTGTTTATGGCTGTTGGGGATGATGTCGCTATCCTGCGCAGCGAGGTATGGCTCGTCAAGGCAGGAGTTTGAAGTGAAGAAGCACTTGAATAGGCTGAACAAACCTGCTGTCAAGAGCATTCAGGTTCAAAGTCTCTCTCTTTTCTTTACTAGTTTGTGTTTTCTCTAGAGGCCTTTGAGTTTGATTGAAAAAGATGATGGAATCTGAAAGAATCCTTCTTTCTCTTTCCTGCTTCATGATGATTTTATTAACTTTTTGTATGATAATTGGCACAACAGCGAATGATTCTCTCGTTCTGTGGCTACACCACACTATTTTGGTTACTACTCATCACTTAATCACTAAAGCGTTTTTCTTGTATAATTTCAAGTGCTAGTTCGAATTTTGCTGTGAAAGAGTGTGAAGTTTACTACGTTTGATGGAAGTCACTTCAACGTTTTTTGGTCTTTTTGTGATTTAACAGAGTCCAGATGGAGATATAATCGACTGTGTTCCTATCTCTAAGCAGCCTGCTTTTGACCACCCTTTCCTTAAAGATCACAAGATTCAGGTCCAGAGAAAGAAAATTCACTAAAGATTTTGATTTGAACTTTCTTAAGATGTTTGGCCTAATGCTGATGTTTACTTACATGTGTGTCTTCAGATGAGGCCTAATTACCACCCTGAAGGGCTCTTTGATGACAATAAGGTATCTGCAAAACCAAAAGAGAAAGAAACTCATATCCCTCAGTTGTGGCATCGGTATGGTAAATGTTCTGAAGGAACCATTCCGATGAGGAGGACAAGAGAGGATGATGTGTTGAGAGCGAGTTCGGTTAAAAGATACGGCAAGAAAAAACATAGAACTGTTCCTATTCCTAAATCTGCGGAACCTGACCTCATCAACCAAAATGGTCATCAGGTGAGTGAACTCAGATATGTTTCATTTGTTCTGACTTTATTTTTGTTCCATGGTTTGATTTTGTAAATTCTTGAATGAGAATAGCACGCTATAGCTTATGTCGAAGGAGATAAGTACTACGGAGCTAAGGCGACTTTAATTGTCTGGGAGCCAAAAATACAGCACGCAAACGAGTTCAGCTTGTCGCAGATATGGCTTTTAGGTGGTTCCTTTGGACAAGATCTTAACAGCATTGAAGCTGGTTGGCAGGTATAGACATTGTCATCATTTGGGGATGCATAAAATGATTTGTATGTGTTATTCTTTGCGTGATTTGGTGTTTGGATTTGTGGCGCTTACAAACAGGTGAGCCCGGATCTATATGGAGACAATAATACAAGACTCTTCACTTACTGGACTGTAAGATTTTCCAAACTCACCATTGAGTTGAACTATGTGTGGTATGTGTATAATATACAATGATTATTTATGTTGCTCAAACATTTTTCTTGCAGAGTGATGCCTATCAAGCTACTGGTTGTTACAATCTTCTTTGCTCGGGTTTCATTCAAATCAACAGTGGCATTGCAATGGGAGCAAGCATCTCACCAGTCTCTGGATATCGGAATTCGCAGTATGATATAAGTATTCTGATCTGGAAGGTACTTATGCGACAACTGAAATCCCTTATGCTCTAAAACAAAAACTAAAATTCTTGAGGCTGAATGTGTTAATTTTTAACTTGTCTCAGGATCCAAAGGAGGGGCATTGGTGGATGCAATTTGGGAATGGATATGTGTTAGGTTATTGGCCATCATTTCTCTTTTCTTACTTAACAGAAAGTGCATCGATGATCGAATGGGGAGGGGAAGTTGTAAACTCACAATCAGATGGGCACCACAGTTGGACGCAGATGGGAAGCGGTCACTTCCCAGAAGAAGGTTTCAGTAAAGCAAGTTACTTTAGGAACATCCAAGTCGTCGATGGATCCAATAACCTTAAAGCACCAAAAAGACTCGGAACTTTCACCGAGAAATCCAATTGTTATGATGTTCAAACTGGAAGCAATGATGATTGGGGACATTTCTTCTACTATGGTGGTCCTGGTAAGAACAAGAACTGCCCGTAACGCAGGCATGTCTAGTGTGTAACTCAGCTTTATCTCTTTTTCAATCTTGTAGCATATTCCTCCTCGGGTAGTATTAGGCTGTAGTAAGAAAAAATATCAGTTAGCGATGTATTGTGTAAGCTCTCCTTAGGTGGTGGGAAGTTTTGAGGTTTTTCTGATTTTTAACTCTGTATTAAAGTGCTTGTAGTACACTCCATGCAAGTAAATGGGTGACAATGAAGGTGTGTGGCTTAGGTTTCTTAAAAGCTCGGAGAAACTTTGGCCCTAAGTGTAATATCACATTCTCTATAACTTGTATATTTAATATGTTCCCTCTTGTGAATGCTCCTCAATCGTCTTTGTTTCTTAGTTAAGCATCTGGTTGATCTTCCATTCATATAGCTTTGATCTTTCTTCAACTTCAGACATATACTCTTTCTCTGTCCCTCGTTGCAACACAAAAAATCTGACTATGAGGCTCCACTCACACCACACCGGCTACCTTACACAGCTAACAAAAATGGTTGAGTATCTATCAGATGCAGAACATTGCTCATGTGAATTACATTTTTCAATTATAGGATTGTGGATTTCACCTAGCTAAGCTCAATTATAGGATTGTGGATTTCACCTAGCTAAGCACTAAGACGACAGATCACGAGAGATCTCAAAACAGGATATCACAATCAGAAAGAAAGAAAACGAAGATAAAATCCATTAGAGCTCACGGCTGGTTTCTGTTTACGACCACGCTATCTTAACACTCATTAACACTCAAATTCATTCTCTTAGTTCTGTAAGTTGTAAAATGTAAATTCCACTTGACTTCAACACCCATCGGGCCTAATGGAACTAATGGATTTTTCTAACTTAGTTAATCACGTTTACGTAGGCTCTACTTTATTTACACATGGGCTTACGAAATCCCAATAGTCTTCTTTGAATTAACTCTGGCCTCTCTGAAGTTCTATCTTATTATCCATTACTAAACCTTCGTTCTATGTTTGTATCCAATTTCTGTTATTGTAAACTCAATTGAATGTCGACAAATATATATATATGGCATCGGAGATTAAACAGAAGGCCTAGTTAGATGGGTCCACTGTGGAAGAGTTAATAATACTTTTCAGTCGCATGCCATGTTTTTGTGTAAACATGCGTTGACTGATGGATTTTTCAAGATCGATCTAGCTACATACATTGATCACAAGAACTGAGATCTAATGTCTCAAAGTGGTGGTTTCGTGTCCTGACACGCCATTATAAGTTTGCAACTACGTTTTGCAGCAATTAAACTATTTGATTTTGAATTTTTTTCAAACTATACTAGTGCGGCGGTTCAAGTGGCAGGCGGTGGACAGCACAAGGAGGAAGCAAACTAACGCACAGCTCATTTTGCGTTATAATAGCCAGTAGCCACAATGCGCAAAATCTTTTATTTACTCTTCTCCTTCTAGTTGCTTTTTCTCTGCTAGTTGCGCTTTAAACTGTTGTGTCAGTCTGAGGTTTACCGTTGAGATACTAAAATTACGAGGTTTGAAAGCACAACAACGTACATTGTTAGTTACCATTGGTTGAGGTTCAAAAAAAATAAAAAATTACCATTGGTTCTTCTTTAACCTTAGATAATCTGCAATGCAAACATGGAAATAGATAGCTAGTAAATATATGTGCATAACAAACAAGAAACTAAACGACCTACAAATTTAGCAAATAGCGTTTCAAGGGATCACGAAATATCATTTAATTATCGACACGTTTGCCAACAGTAGTATCCAAATTTAAAATTTCATAAAAACTAAAATAGTCTAGATAAAGTTCACGTAACAAAGATAATTGGAAAACGTTACTTAAAAAGAAATGATACAGTCGGCAAAGCAATTAAATTCAAACTCCCCCAACGTTCCATTTTCAAAGTATAAGTGAACGAAAACATAAAAAAATGAAAACGATTACAGAATAACGTAATTTCCTTGTGGAATGATATATTTAAAAACTTTTCAAGTCACTTGTTCTAACTAAAAATCATTCCTATAATTTTTAAAATTTTAATTTATCAATAAGATAATCGATTTTAAAAATAATTTTAAAATATAAATAATACTAATATATAAAATTATTAATTTAATTAATATTTCCTATTTTTATAATGATAAATTTTCTAGAATTTTTACGTAAATTAAGAAAAAATTAATATTTAACAATTATTGCATCAATTTTTGTAACATAAAAAAAAATTCAATTAGAATTAATATTTTTGAAGTTTATATTTTTTTATGGAAAATTTATAAAAATGTATAAATTTTATCTTTTAGAAACAAAAGAAAAATGTGAAATCTATCTTATAGAAATAGAGAGAGTATTAATTTATAAAAATTATATTGTATATAGGAGACTGATTTCTAAATAAGAATTTTGCAATATTGAAAAATCTTTAATAATTGACTTTTTATAAATTTTATTTTGTTGGTAAAAGAAAAAGCTTTTTATTTTAAATGGTTATATGTGAGTTAAATTTTGCTTGAATTAATTTGGATTGTTTGCTCTCCCAAGACTAAACCAAATATACAGTATATGTTTATTGACTTTAATTAAGATGCATGGAGTATGTTTATACATGAAAAAAAGAAGAAGCTAAAACATCAATATTCATATTCATGAAATGGTAAGAAAAATGAAGAAAGAGCAACTCATTTTGTTTTCCAACCGAGAATAAAACAACAATTAGTTTCATTGGTTGGGGCCACATTGTAGTGAAACCTCATGCTTATAATAATGCATGTTTGGTCATTGGTATTCAAGATTTCCGGCTTGTTTCTTTATTGTATAACGGAAACAAATAGTACAGTTTTGATTTTTGCGTTCAAAAAACAAAAAGAAACAAATAGTATAGTACTGTACTAATAATGATTTTAAACAATAGAAATGGCCGACATTAGAAGAAGTTAAACAGGTGTGTGAATAAAGATCTCTTGGGAAATGGGGTGGTTGGTCATTTTCATAGTTTGGTTTGATATGAAATTATGAACGTTGGGGAAAAGCATTATCATTAGTTTAAACTAAACTCTAAAGGCTAAAACGGCTAAATTAATTCTTTAGTTACGCAATCCCCCTTTAGAGTTCTACCAGAAATTACAAAATTCACAAGGATCAATTTCTTATAACTAATCAACTTAAGTCACATCGTTGAGTTCCTGAATTTCATCTCAATATAGATATTGAGTGTTCAGACGCTATGTTTATATTCACGAATCATGAGTCAAAATAAGGATGCGCAATCTTAAGTAATTAAACTATTTTTTTCAGAAAAATGCTAATTTTCAAATGTGGAGATCGTGCATACTGTATATTATAATCTAAAACTCGATACAGTGTTACGAAAGGTTTTAGAAGTAAAAAAAAATGGGGAAACATGCATGATGCATTAGGCATTAATATTAACCATATTATAAAAATAATCGAATCTGAATCAAAATGAATGTCAAAGACATCTTCTAGAATCTAAAACCTCTAGCTAAAATATGCCCACGAAGGTTCAGTACAATTAACGTATGTTAAAAGCAATAATTGGTCTAATCTACCGTATCAATTGAACAAGATGTTTACTAGCTAAAGCCAAAAAACAATAGAAATGATATATATTGAATATGAAATTTTAGTAATGAATGAGTGATGAGGTTGTAAAGAAGGAACAGAGTGGTTGAGAAAGACAACAATATAGCTTGGGCCAAGAGACAGCCAATCTCTGCCAGCTGTTCAAACTCGTTGGACAACCTGTTTTGTTTCTTTCTTACTCACGAATAATACCCCAATTTACATTCACATTTACATGTAAAAAAAAAATTTCAAAATATTCATATGCTAAGTGCTTCTTTAGCTAGATAGTTAAATCACCGGGAGGCAGGTGCTACAACTCAAATTGCTTACAAAATATTTATGCAAGCAAATATTGAGTATACTATTTACATTAACAAAACTAGTATACTAAAGAAAATGAACGTAATTTGGTAGTCGTATCTATAATTCCCTAATTAAAGACTGGATTTATCGAAGTCTAAATTTTAATACGTCCATTGTGTACGACTACGTCTTGTGTTTTTTTTTCTTCGAAGAAATATATTTCTATTGCTGTAATTCAGGTACCTTTTCCTTTACTAAAAAGTTACCCCAAATATGTATAAAATATTTCATAGAGCCATCTCTGGAAATCTACATTCCCATTTCCCACAATTTGCTTATAAATACCCTTTCAAAACCACAAGGCCATCACAACTCATAATCGCACCAAAAACAAAAGTACCTCACAAGTCACAACAATCTATTAACTAAGTTTCTTCCAAGCGCAAAAGAGGAGAGATGGAGTCAATGAAGATGAAGCTCATGGTGGTGTTGATGGTGGCTATTGTGGCTTTCTCCGCCGTAGGAAAGGCGGCAGCTCAAACGGCAGAGGCTCCGGCTCCAAGTCCTACTTCCGATGCTGTTATGTTCGTTCCGGCATTGTTTGCATCTGTCGCTGCTTTGGCTTCTGGGTTTCTCTTCTAAACCAATCTCTACATTTCATAGAGTTAGGGTTCTTTACTTGTTTTGCCATTACTTCGGTTTATTTTTTATCGCATGAGCTTTTTGTTATTGTTTCTAATATTTGGACTATTATTTATTAACCTTCGGGTTATAATGTAATTGCATGAGTGTTTTGTGTGTATATGTTTCATAATCAATACTATATATGTTTATGAAATTCATTAATTTGTTGAGAAAACATCACATGCAAGATATCTAAGTCCACGCAAATGATGTCTTCCAACGGTATGATCAATGATACGGTGAGCTGTGAAATTTTGGAAGCTTTTGGCATCATTAAAATATGTGGTCATCGTTGATCATGTTGTATCAAGTTAGCCCAATAAAATTATAGTGGAATCACTTTACAACGACAAAAAAAAAAAAAAATAGAATAAAAACTGTGGGTACACAATGAACTGCGAGCGGTGGGAGTCAATTTTAAGCATTCTATTATACCTTGTAAGGATTATTACAACTATAGCGAAAAATAGTAAACACTAGTCAATACCTAAATACATATAACTAGAGTTTAACCGAAACTCTGAATTTAGTGTCAAAGACCTATATCAGATTAACTTTACACTAGCTAATTTTCAGACCAACATAACACAAGCAACCGCTAATTAAGTAATAGAACAATAAAAAAAGGGACTATATTTGGAGTATGGGATGGTATCAGGCACTTACATGTTAAGCCATGTGAGATGCATAGAAGCAATGGGACCATACCTTCTTTTATTTTCTTTTAGTTCATGCTTTTGTCTTCGAGGAATACCCTAAAAGCTTTTGTAAGTGGGCGCCGCTTTTGTAAGTTTGTTTAATAATATTTTGCTTTTGTTTCTCCCTTCTTAATTTCCAGAATGTTCTCCATATATATAATTTTTTTTGTTCATATACATATTCATCTTTGCGGCCTGCGAATGAAAAGAAACCATGGATGATGACACAGAGGTGATGATGGAAACCAATCCTCTTAAGCAAAAGCTAAAGATGGATACAACTTTTCTTTTGATTGGCTAAATATATATACCTTACCATATAAGAAATTTGGAGCAGCTTTATAGCCTCTAGGTCTCAATTATTTTGTTTTTTTTTTCGTTACAAATGGTATAACGATCTACTCCTTACAAATGGTATAACTATATAGTCATCTTATTGACTGATTCAATCCTTTGGCAAACACTAATGAATTTTGATGAAATGTTTATCAGTAAGTGACCTTAAGTTTGTTTTCATTTTATTAATTAAGTTTGGCCCGAGTGTAAGTTTTTATTTAATCGACGTCTATTTCAAATTAGTGGGTTCCGTCACTCGTGAATATATAGGAAACGTTAAATTAACGGATATGTAATTTACTAACATGCAGAACCGGCTCTAAACATAGCAAAATGAACCATTTATTTAAAATCCTACAATTTAAAATACAATATACAAATATTACTTTGTCAAAAAAATATACAAAATAAAAAATGTTATTTATTTGGCTATCCGAAAAAAAGAATTATTAACCTGTATTTTATGATATCTACCCCATTAATTTTAGGCCGGCCTGTGAATTTCGTCTTAGTATGGCTATACAATTATGCAGTTGGTATGTTTAAATAGATATGTGATGGATCTTCTGTTGATGTAGTTGGTGTAAATTAAACATTTGAGGATAATATTCAATATCTCCTTAATTTCAAAAAAAAAAAAATATATTCAATATCTCCGTTGGTATTATGATGATTAGGCGTTCAGCATATGCATGGTTCGGCTCGGTTGACTCGCACATAAACTACTGTTACTGTATGATGAATATTTACTGGGCCAAAAAATTTCGAGGGCCGGCCTTAGGGTTAACATTTTTCCAAATTCATGAAGCAAGGACTTGACAGAATAATGGGCCAAAACAAAAGGCCCAAGGCCTAATACAATCGAGTAAACCACGTGGTGGATACAGAACAGCGGGACCTATAAATAAAGTGTTCCTGTAAACCCTAAATTTAGAGCTGTGTTTTGCATCTTCCTTGGATTCATTTTTTTTCTTATGTTTTGAGTTGCTCTTTTAAGGTTTTTCAAAGGCTTAATGGGGTGCAGTGATGATGGGTTTATGTAATCTCGTTAATCTGAAATTTTTATTGAGGAGAAATACTTCCCAACCATTCATTCAAACTCTGAGCACCCTTTCTCTTTGTTTTAAAGCTTACTTGGATCTCTATTTCGAATTTACTCCACTGTCTTTTTTATTTCCTTTTCTTCCAAATTTAAACGCACATAGTTCTTCTTGGAAGCTTTTTAGATTCATTCTAAAGTGTGGTTTCGAGGATTTTATTTGTGCGTAGATTAAAAAACGCTCCTATCTGCTTGAGTAATCTCTCTGTTATTTGTTAACTATAGAGATACGCTCCAATGTTATAGGATCACATTCATTATTACATTGTTTCTAAATATCTGTTGGAAGAAAGTTTAACCCTGGTCTCTCATTGAACAACTAAAGATAGTGCCATGAGCTTTGTGGTGGGACATGAAATTCTGAAAACAGTACTCATCATTCCAAGAAGATAAATGAAAAAAATAGTTTCCCTCACTGAAAATGCCACTTATGATCAGTTACGTAATACGATTCAAGTATAATACTTATATTTTTAACGTTGGAATCGTGCGGTAAAAGTTAAAAACCCTTGGGAAAATCAGAATTCTGATAAACCTCGTTAGGAAAACAAGACATGAAAACAAGACATGAATATGTCACAAAACAAAACCTCTTATAATTCTAAGTCGAATATTATGTTACAAAAGCCAGAAGCGAGGGCATCTCTCGAGGTACTAAAAATCCCAAGAGAGAGCCACACACACAAGCTATAACAATTACAAGTTCTTTTAAGTTTATCAATCTCCACCATCTTCCGGTGAAAGCAAAGCATTAGGTAAAAGAAGATATACACTTCTTTGGAAAAATGGGAGTCACATATACAAAGGGATAGTTTTGTTTGTCCAGCTCACAAGACTGTGTTGATGTGAAGTGCTTTCAGTAGAGATGTTGCCATTTGCTTCACCAGAACTTGCCCTCCTGAACGTTGTCCATCACGTCGTTCTTCTATCAGATTCTGCAGCTTTTGAGGGAGGTCGTTTTCTACGATCAGCTGTTTTGGCTTTGGATGGTGCTCGTAAACAGCCTGTTTCATACTCAAACACCCCATAAATAAAAACAACGACAAGCAAAGCAAAACAGTTTGAGGATTCATTATTTACCTTGATTAGTTTCAAAAGATTAAGTCGAGCAATAGCATCTTGGTGGTCTAGCCTTGAAATTAGCAACGGTGTCAATCCATTTACAGCTAGTGTCTTGTTGATCCGAGATGATTTCCTGGATTTTCAATGACGAGACAAGGATTAGACTAAACAAGTTGCATCAGAACATTTTGGTAATCGCTTATAAAGCCAAGAGATACATACGTAATAATCTTCAAGAATGGCTCCAATATGTGAACAAAGTGTCTCTCGGGGCAGCTCTGGAAGAAGTTGACTAATTTCTGAATTGCATCGTTCTTGAGCAACGCCTGCTCCACCTTGTGGTTGTTGTCATTGTCTTGCGCCAAGCAAACAGCAATTGAATCTAAGGCTATCACGGACCAATATTCATCATCCAGCAAACTCAGGTAAACATCCAGACCGCCGTGTGCTCTTAACTGCTCTCTCGAATTCCGAGATGCATGAGCCATATCGCATAGAAGTGGCAATGCATATTGTTTCAGAGGAGAGTCCGACATGATGAAAAGCATCAGATGCGGTATGATTCCGTTTTCAGCCGCTTGTTCCTGCCTCCTCTTGTTTATCTTGCACAGGTTGAATAACGCACTAAGCACCTACATCAATTAAAAAGTTTAGTAATCCAAACTTCAGGCTTTCAAATAGCTTACTGGACAACAAGCTGTAACCAACAGATGAAAGCTATCTCCGCTGACAAAAAAGAGAAAGATATTTCCATGCAAGTGAAGGAGGTAACCTCATGATGGATCTGATAAACAAGATTCCCATCCTTAAGCTCAAGGTTTGGGATCAAATGCTTAATTGCGTCTGCACGCTGAAGATTCTCCAAGCAATTTGGATCAGTGGATAAATGATTGGTGCACTCCAGTATCTGGACAATCGAAAGGCTGTGTAAGCATGCGACCTGAAGACCCTCTCAAGTGAAATATTATAGGAAAGAACTTGGGAGAAAGAAAAAACGAAACTTCATACTGTTTTCAAGTACCTTTAACAGAATAGGAGGCTCTACACGGTTGAACATCTGGAAAAGACGACTGAGTAAACTTTGGCTACACATGTATGATTTGACTGTTGTATCAGCTCGAGCAAATTCAAGAAGCAGATCAGCCACTTTCTCCAAGTATTCCCTTGCGACATCTGCACTCAGCGTAGAGACCATATGGGCAAGTAAACCAGATGATGTGGCACTTCCAGGTCTAGCGTTTAGAACACCCGAACCTGACAATACTCCAGATGCTGTCTGAGATGCAATCCCAGACGTAGAAGCGACTGCTTCAATACCCACAACCTTCTTTGCCATTGTTTTACTGGGATATCTAGACGTAATATCAAGATTTCCATTTTCCTTTCCACGTCCAGAGACCTCTGAAGAAAAAATGCAACGATAGGAACGAACAAAGAGTCATTTATGTGCCTACAATAGAACAGTCTTGCTAAATATAAAAACTTTGAAGCTTACCCGCAAATTCGGCCATTAGAAAATCAAGGTCTCCGTTGGTTTTCTTTTCATTTGATCCATGCAGAAGAGGAAGTCTACTTTCATGCCTCTCTATGCCAGTAATGTGCTTTACATAATCCAGTTGACCAGAAAAGTGTCTCGACGGGGGTTCTTTCTCCAACAAGCTAAGCAAAGGTCTAACTTGTTCTCCCTGAGTAGCAGGAAAACCATTGGAGGCACCCTCCGCCAGTTTCTGAAGCTTATCTGTCGATGTCCTATTCGCGGAGAGAGATAACCGATGCGGTTGTCTAACATCTTCCGTGCCTGACGTAGAGCCATCTGCTGCAACACTGCTTAATCTAGGCTTATCACCATCTGGGTGCAATGTATCTGGTTGATGGATATCTGATCTTTGAGAGTTGGAAGTTGAAGCATGAGAAGGCTCTTCACCACCCCCATGCCTAGTTTTCAATATATCAGGCTGATCAAGCACACTGACTGAACTGTCATGCTGACTAAAAATAGGATTGTTAGGCTCAAGTTGACCAGAGCGCACTCGTGGAGCCTGACCATCCACACTCAATGGGCCCCCTGATATAGAAGCCAGTCGGGTTGCCTCATTCAAGCTATAAAGTGTGTTGATTAGCCTAAGAAGAATTCCATTCTTCGCAGCTATGCGGCAGAAATCATTTCTTGGGGTGGATTTTTTTAGTTTGAATACCTGCCACATCCCGTCAATAGCCAAGTGAACCATCTCCCTGGAGAGAAAAGCTCAACTCAGTAGATTGTAGCACATAAAAAGCGAAACGGATTAAAGCTAACTGGAAACAAAAAGAGCTACATCAAAAAATTAGTCAGCTATCGAACAATGTATCCACCGTTTTCAATAAAACAAACGCAGACACTACAAATTAGGCGGGAGACAAATTTAAAAACAAAATCAGATGTTGCTGGGACCAGTCATAAACCTACGCATCTCCAAATAATCAATAGATCTCAAAAAATATTAACGTTGAAAGTAGTCCAGACACCACAAGAAGATGGTAGCAGTACCCACCTGTATTTGGCATAATCTGCTTCAAGAAATCCCACCAAAACTGGTATTCCACGGCAAGCTATGAACATTTGCAACGTTAAGGAGCTGTAAAGAAGGGACCACATCAATTCTATGACTTACAGAAACAACGACGAAGCAAAGTAAGAAATATTTGATCACTGTTTACCTTGACTGACAAAGTTGCTGCAAGAAGTAAGCAGCTTCCTTACGAATTTCCCGAGAACGATCCCTCTCAGGACCAGCAAAACTCATTACCACAGGAATCTGCCATTTCACTTGGAAAAATCAATTTTCATGATTACCACAACAAATTAAAAGAACGATTTGGCTATATGAGAATATTATGAAAACAGCTCGATGTTTGTCATTTCGAAACACTAAGCCACCAAACGAAAGCAAGGAAGAACTTACGAGACCAACAAGACAAGCATTTTCCTGGAAGTCAGTGTTATCTTTGATAATTTCGTTTATCAGCTGCAGCACAGCACATGTTACCTGAAAACACCAGAAAAGATTCATAAACATAAACCAGTCGGTATTCAAGTCGAACTGACGACTACTGATGATTAAAGACAACAAAAAGTTCTGCTTGATCACAAGTAAACATACTCGAGGTTTAGGAATATCGAGTAGATCCATTAGAGGTAGGAAACCATGCTGTGTCACAAATACTGTCTTCTGTTCAGGTCTCTGACGAAACATGACAACAAGCTTCTGACAGGAAGATACTATCGCATCTTCTGATTCATCTGGCCTTAAGGAGCTTACTAATCTGCTGAACTCGACTGCCTACAAAAACTTACGCTATGAATACTAAGGTTTGAAGTCACTACTAAATGGAAACAACTAAAACGAAGTTAAGAAGCAATGTTTTTTTCGCACATATAATTTTGTAAAATATCATTCTCAGAGGATGAAATGAGTAGGTCAAGTAGCGTACCTGCAGAGGAAAAAGATTCTCTGCGGGCACTTTTTCATCAAATACCTGCAAAACAAGATAGAAAATATGTTAACAATGTACTACTTGAATTATCAAACCTGCATTCTCGAAACAGACCATACCAAGCCATCAATGTCAATAACATCATCTTTCAAAACACCCATCATTAAGCGGAAAAGATCACCACCATCATTTGACTGCCCTGTTTCACCCTCCATTTGCTTCTGAGCAATAGTAGCCCTCAATTTTGTTGCCAGATCATTCTTTCCACCATCTGCGACAGGAGAATCACCCTGGATGACATTTGATGTAGGCGTTGATGTTGAGGCTTCATTTGGTTTTCCCTCGGGAACTTTATCCAATGGATGAAATAAATCATGCAAAGAAGCATCACCAGGAGGATCACTAAATCTAGTCAATTCATTCCCACCAACACTAGATGGAGTCTTCACAGCCTTTGACATAGAAATAACAAGCAAAACAAATCTAGTCAGATTGCAATTCTTCAACTCTGTACAAGGCAGCTATCAGCAACCTAGGTCCCGAAAGAAAGAAACACTTTTCTTCAAGCAGAGCATTTAGACTGAGCGCACTATTTAACCAAGCAAGCGTAGTTATTGCAATAAGACCATAATCTTGCACAGAAAAAGACTAAGGTGCAACAACCATCAAAACATGTCTCACTATAGAAGCCTCTATGCATAGAAGGTGGAACTTGCCAAAAAAGTACAAAACACAGTACAAGCGCAGCAAACTGTCTTGTCTTTTATCATTAAAGAACAAGGAACTTATTAGGCCTAGAACTTATCAATCTATTCAAAACACAGTGTACTCCCTCGTGACTGACCATATTATCTAAGAAAGCACTAGGACAATAATGACGTAACAACAGAACTGACCTTTCGAAGCCTACGATCTTCACCTCCTTTTTGACCAGAACCAGATGGCTGGTCCACCTGGATGGACGATTCTTTTCCAACCTGCTTTTCTGAAGTATTCTTTATAGCTTCAGAAGCTTCCGTATCAAGATTTCCAGGTACTTCATCATGTTCAGATTTTTTATGAAACACTGATACATCTTCAGATGTCCCCTTCGCATCCGAAGAAATACTTTGAAGAGAAGATTTCTCATGCATAGAAATTGTAGGAACTTGATCTGACATAAGATCATCTTCTGAATTATCCGTTCCTTCTTCACCAACATCACTGGGTGAAGACTGATCCTTCTCAGACCTAAAACTCGCCACCCCTACCAGAGGTAATTTGCTTTTCGAGTCCTGGACCAAAAAGATACTAGATCAGTAGTAACCTTGGCAAAATTCATCAATTAGCTTTAATGCGTTCTCCTGTTCATCTCTAAAATTCTTTATTTGCAGAAGAGCGACTGATGGTAGCTGAGGAATCTTACAGTTTTTGACATCCCAACTTTTTCTGCTGAGAGGCTTTCAGTTACATCTTGACTACCTTCATCATCTTTCTCTGAACTTGCAGCGGCCTCCTTCATATATCTGCAAAAGATGTAGTACCAAAGGACATCATTTTCAGCGGGGGATACTAGTGCGTTCCTTAGGATGAGATAGATAATATGTTTTGTAATATTTCTTGGTTAAAAAGTTAAAGCCACAAGTTCTAACTTGATGGTTCCACTATGCCGAAGTGAGGACTGCAATGCCCGTCTAGAGTTCCGTATCCAAGGGTGAGAGAGCAATGTCTTTGCATCAGGCCTCTGCCTGGAATCCTGTAATATGCAAGATACAAATCAGGTGTACATTCTGATTATTAACTAAATCAGAAATGCCTAGGCTGCGGTGAAGAGGTAGATAATGATTAAACAATATTGCATTGAACTATACCTTCTTGAAGCACTGTCGTAGGAAGTCTGTAATATCTGGAGAAAGACTATCGGGAATAGGAGGGTTATCATCCTAACACGAAACCAAAAGGCAATAGATTGTCACTTGTAGCTAACAGCGTTTGCATTTTTTTCCAGAGAGAAGTTACTAACAGCAAGAAAGCATAAGGAAAAAGCGCCAGGAAGAGACCTAAATTTTATTGACTTAATAAATGGAAAACTATAAAATGTTGTCAAAACCTGAACAATACGAAAGAGGGCTGGCATGGGTTGCAGATCATAGTAAGGAGGTACACATGTAAGAAGTTCGATAACAGTGCATCCAACGCTCCAAATGTCAGAAGCAGCACAAACTCCGGACATTTCAATAACCTGAAACAGAAGTTGGGTATCCGTCGACTCGCACATAATCAGATAAAAGATTTCCAAAAATTAAGTTACACCGAATCTGGAGATGAAAACTAGATATCATCAAAGGTGTACCTCAGGAGCCATCCAGTAAGGAGTTCCGACCACTGAGTGAGTGTTAACATCAGCCTCGTTTAGTTTCGTGGCAACTCCAAAGTCAGCAAGCTTAACCAGACCCTGAAGTATGAGACAGTCAAGTATCTATATAAGGACGAATAGCCTAGAAGGATCTTACGCATCAGAGTATACGTCAGATCTTGAAACAGAAAAATAATAGTGAAGACATGCCTGAGAAATAACTAACAAAATCCTTAAGTTACAGAAAAACACACCTCCTTTGTCGTCAAAATATTTGCACCCTTGATATCACGGTGTATGACACCCTGCTCGTGCAGATATACTAAACCTTCCAAGACCTGTATCAACTAGTGAATACACAATGCATAAAGAGACTTAACTCAGCTAGAAAAAGATATGTACAGACCTGAGCAATGTAAACAGCCACCAACGACTCTGGGAAGGGTCCAAATTTATTTGGTTTAATAATGTTTGCAAGAGAACCATTCTCAACATACCTACAAACACATGATTGACCTTGAGTTTCCAAACCATAGGTCCATAGCTCAGCGTGGACCAGAATAAACACAAAAAGCTACTTACTCCAGAATAATGTGAAGGTGAGTCTTTGTCTTTGACGACCCAAGATACTTGACAATGTTTTTATGGTTCAAGTTCTGCAATGAAATATCATTTTAGAAGACATAGAGGAAGACTACATATTCACCAGCACAACCATTAATGGAAAAAAAGGCCAAATTTTCAAAAGGTGGCCAATGTGATATAAGTTCACAGATACTTAACATTAGGATCCCAAATTAGTAAACCAGTCTAAGAACAGGGTCAAGCTCTACGTGCCTAGTCAAAGTAAAAGCTAAAGAATTTTGTAATGGAAGAAATGATCGTGGGATATTGGAAGAAAGAAGCTACCTTCAACAGATCAATCTCTTGCTGGTGAATACGTCAACAATCGGGGATCATCCACATGTAACACGACCAGGATTCAAGTCAGTATAGAAGCGATAACAAAAGAGAAATTCGAGACCACATTTGGTCACACACGAAAACGAAACCAAATAACGAATTTTGATAGAAGGACAAAAGTAACAAACCATAATAGTGTTGAGATCCTCTTGAACAATATTTTCCAATGAGACTTGTTTAATAGCTACAAAGTCTCCATTCTCCAAGTCTAATCCTTTATAAACTCTACCATAAGCTCCTTTACCAATTTCATCTCCCAGCATCTACGCTCAAAGCAAAAAAAAAGGAAAAAGGTTTCATCTTTGGCCAATTTTCGAATTGGTAGAGCTAAAATCCAAAGGTGAGGCATAAAACCCAAAATCCAAAGCTTACATATTTGTTGTCGAGAGTCTTTGATTTGTGGAACTGAGATGACGTCATTTGCCGGGCCATGTCTTGTTCTCGTTGCTGCTTCCTCCGTCAGCGAAACAACTGCTCCTACTCAGACAAACCGATCCATTCACGAGTGACGAAATTCGCAAATGAAAGGGTTTAACTTTTTTGAGGAAAATTGAAGGATTTTGAGATCAGATAGATAGAGATATTCAGATGCCAGCCCTAAGACAGTAAGTGAAGAAAAAAGAAAAATACTATTGGCAAATTTAATAAAACGACAAAAATTAAATAAAAGGAAAGAACACAACTCAAACAAGGTTTTTGAGTTGGAAAATTGACTCATGTTAAATTCTCTCCTCTCTCATGCGCAACTATCTTTAATTTTTTTATGGGGCCCATTTATTTTTCTTTCTTGACGAATTCACCCCACTATTTCCCCATTTGTAAAAATATATCTGGCCTTTTGTCCAGTTATTTACCGAAATGATTTTTTTTATCGTTTTAAATAGTCGGTCCAAATATTAAATGCTTCTTTCATTAGTTTCTGTCATTGTTAATAAATTATTTTGAAATCAAGGTGGTTAGTACTCATTAATGAACGTATTATCAACAGTTTTTAACACACAAAAATGTGGATTTTTTAATACAAATAATAATTAAGAAGTACTAGTATCTAACCCGCGGATGGTCACACGTTGGTCATGACTCTTGAAATGTAGGAACCAAAACGTCAGTTTGTTTGTAATTCTGGTTCGATTTTATCGTGTTCAGCCATTTACGTACGAGCTATTTGGTCACTTGAACTTCGATTTGGATGTTGTTGGATGTACGGATCACTAAGTGCTAAGTAGATCCACTCTATGCTAAGGGATAATAATAATATAATATGTATGATGCTTCATGCCTAGACCTATTTTTATCTTACAAAACAAAATTAAGACACGAAGCGCGTAATCACCAAACGCAAAAACTAGAGAGTGAGCAAAAAGTCGGTAGGTTCATTGGTAACATCAGTAGACTAAGGAAGACAGAGGAAAAAATTAAGTTAACCAATCGAGGATCTCAGAGAGATCACCAAACCCTAGTCGAAGAGAGAGAGATCTTTTGAAGACGGCGGAGATGACGTCATCTGACGGGAAGAAGCAGGTAACAAAGAAAATGATGACCCCGTGTTGCATGAAGATGGGGATGAAGAGAGGACCATGGACGGTGGAGGAGGACGAGATTCTTGTGAGCTTCATAAAGAAAGAAGGCGAAGGAAGGTGGAGATCGCTTCCCAAAAGAGCTGGCTTACTCCGATGCGGAAAAAGCTGCCGTCTACGGTGGATGAACTATCTCCGGCCTACTGTAAAGCGTGGCGGTATCACTTCCGACGAGGAAGACCTCATCCTCCGCCTTCATCGCCTCCTTGGCAACCGGTGAGAACGTATATATGCTATATAACTACAAAATTTAGTATATTAATCAAATGATATATACATAAAACATCGTAGTTTCTATACATCTTTACGTGTATTTGTGTCAATCAAAAAATGATATAACACACCTTATTTCTCGTAGTGTAGTATTGTTTTTCTCTTTAAACTAGGGTTTAATCTTCTACATAAACATCAAGATTCTTTCATTTTGATTATCATGTTTTACTTGGATCAACTTATTAAGATATACATATGTATCCTATCTTCTTCTTTTTTCATGATAGACCGGACATAACAATCAAAATTTGAGTGTAGATTGAATTTTTCAACAAAATAGTAAAAGCATGATTATCCCTTAGTCTCTAAAAAAAGGATTTTTACAAGTTTTATTTTATTATTTTATTTATTTTAATAATTTGATTAAATTATAAAAAGATGAACCAGTAGTAAAAAGGCAAGTGTAAAATTCTACATAAATATGAGTTCTAAAACCTCTTAGTTTAGAGGCAGTTTCTGTAATGATTAGTTTTTTTAGATTTAACTAATGATTATTTATGTACATAACTTACTTGAAGAGCTTCCAATAATCATGGTCTAACCCCTTTTCAGATTCTTGTTATTTAATTGAAGACTAATTCAAGTTTTCCTGGTTGTAAGGCCACTAGTTCTAGTGATTGAGTTGGTTTTTTGTTTCATATTATTAATCTCAAGAAAATGTAACAAAATGAAATATATATTAGCTTGTTTTATAGTTGTGTTTTCAAAGTCATCACATATATATACGATCATGTTAATTAATTATATATATTAATGTGTGTTGTAGGTGGTCGTTGATAGCGGGAAGGATACCAGGAAGGACAGATAATGAGATTAAGAACTATTGGAACACTCATCTTCGTAAGAAACTCTTAAGAGAAGGCATTGATCCTCAAACCCACAAGCCTCTTGATATAAACCACACCCATAAACCCGGAGAAGATGTTTCCGGTGGACAAAATCTTCTAGAGCCTAATTCTAGCTCTCACACTGATGATACCACCGTTAGTAGCGGAAATGAAGCTAGCAAGATCGGTATCAGCATCTTTGGTGATGAAGACAACGAAGATTTTGGTTTCTGTTACGATGACAAGTTCTCTTCGTTTCTGAATTCGCTTATCAATGATGATCCTTTTGATAGTAATATTCCAATATCCCAGCCGTTTCAGACGCACGATTGTACCGATGAGATTGTTGGAACGTCGTCAAGCTTAGGCCACGACCAGAGACCGGAAGATATATAATTTTATGGATCGTGCTATATCTATCATGCGTGGAGAAGTGTGCATGCTCATGTGATTTCAAAGGTCGCTATATATGTGTGCTAAGTTGTTTTGTGGTGATCTGTGTGATTACAAACTACCTCCTATATGTGTAATTGATAACATAATCCTTTGCATATATATACATATATGGATAAATCTCTCCTGTTTTTCGCAGATCATGTATCCATTAGTTCTAATAAATAATTTAGTTATACAGCATTCTTAATGTTCTTACAAAAAGTCTTGTTTACTCTATAGATGTATATCCCAGCATCGTCTTAGTGTGTATAAATATTGTAGTGGAAGTTAAATAAGATTCGTGTCAAATATTTAACCGAGTACGTACAAATTACAAGATGTGAAAATTATATATAGTGAAAATCCTCTTAGATTGTGGTACGAGATATTTATTTGTTTGATTTCCATCAAACAATTGCAGTCCGTTTGTAATGTATATAAAAAGCTAATAGCCCTACTATTCGGAAAGGTTTACACACTCAAGGATAAGCTCCATTTTCATGTAATGATAAATTTTAATCAAAACTCAAAGCTTGTCAAGTATATACATTTTCTTAATCGTGTTTTTCCAAGCATTTCATTCACAAGTACGTACATGCATGTGTTGGTTGTATAATATATACGTTATATACTCAAAGTTTCTCAAGTACTTCACATATATATAGCTTCCTTAGTGTTTCTAGACCAGTGTTAATTAACGATTATAATTTTTAACTTACTAAAATGTATATGCATGCGACTTCATTATGCAGTTCCAGATCCACTGTTTGACACCGTCTACTTACTTCATCATAATCGTTGGTAAGTGGTAAAATAATTCTTTATAATCCCGTTAAAACGAAAAGACCACCATGCCGTTTTGACATGGAGCCTTTACAGGTCTCATCCACATTTACGCTACACAAAAACGCCAGGAGACAATACGTTGTTAAAGCGAAGATGGGCCCAAAGAATCAGTGATGGACTTAAGTGACCTATTAGAAGCCTACAAAATTATAATATAGACCAAGCTTAATGCCGATAGATTTAATCGTTTCAACTAAGAGCCGTTAGATTGATTGACGACGTCAGCATAAACCGACTTAAACGAACTTATTCGTATGCGAGTATTCCGCTCCGACCTAACCTTCTCTTTGACCCTTCGGTTCGCAACTTCACATCACAGCAGCAAAACTAAATAAATGTATAACCGAAATTCGTTGGCACAACCAAATTTGGACAACAGTAAAATAAAATGAGTTCCTTATCGAATATCTTATAATATGTATTTTAAAGAACTTATAATTTCTAGTTAGATAACGTCATTTACAAATTGGATGCTGGATACTCGATTCATCTCCCAAAATCGATCGTTGTATACCAACGTTTAAAGAAAAACGTTATGAAAAGTATGGTTTGTTACTAAAAAAAAACACATCTAATACATACATGGAATACACATCTATTCATTTTAACCGATCAATGAATCGATTACATACATGGAATACATATAAAGGCATGCATAAAATAACATACACACTAATCTGCATATACAAACACATCTAATACACGCAATTATGTAAATAATCAAAATAATGAACGATGTGTACGAAGAAGAAAGCTACGTACCCATATGAACTGGCAGTCGCAGAAACTCAAACACTCGTGCTACTCTTTTCTGAACATTGTTCAATGTCTTTCGTTGTTTTGGTTTTGGTTAAAAAATATTTGAATGCTCCTCGATCTCTCTTATATATATATGATATATCAATAGATATGCCGAGGATTTGTAATAATTATGTAGACCTGAATTGACCGGTAGATTTGGTCTCTTGTCTGTGTTTCCAACGGAAAGCTTGATCTTATTATTCGGAGATAAAGCAATCATAAAAGTTAGAAAACCTGTTAGGTAGCAACTAATACTCTTCATCAGTTTAATTACCTCATTTGTAAATGTTTCTCTTTTTTTCTTGAAGCTATCGCCATTGTAGAAAGATAGATAGTTGTCTCTTTCTATTCATTAGTTCAATTTAAACCCTATACTTATTTAGTCTTTTCTCGAGTCCTCAAAGAAATAGTTTTCGACACTGAATTGTACAAACTTCAATAAATTGGAATCTGAGGTTATTGATGAGGATAGGTCCTACCTCACATTGTTGCCTATTCTCTGAGCAAACAATTTTTCTTGGTCATCTAACATTGTGGTTCCGCTTTAGTGGATGACATTGATTGGTCATTAATCAAATAAACTAGGATGTACGTACAATATATAATATAGTATCTGTTTGTCTTTCCTCGTATTAGAAGATCCCAACCCTTTTTCACTTAGCAAATCGCAATGTCCATTCTTTTGCTACCTCCTCATGTTTTTCTCTATCCGACAAGTAGAGCCGTGCAATCACCGGTAAAGCTGGATTGACTGGTAACGAAAGAAGAAAGATTTAAAGACCGTAAGTTAGAGAAAGGTAACAACAAGTAATGAATTATTCTTAGGCAGATCTGACCAAATGTCCGATATGATGCATGAGAGTAGAGTAGAGACTTACATGGCTCAGGTTTTAAAAAGATAGATCTGATGGCCTGTAAGACTTTTGTGATTGTAAGAGCAGGGCTCCAACTGTCTCTTAGAATATCCACACTTAGATTCCCTGCAGTATCGACATTACAATGATAGATCCGAGTCTTGAACACCACCTGCAAATCACCACTTCCTTAACCAAAAGACTAAAAAAAAGAAGTAGAAGAAAAAAAATGCTCCAGACAGAACCCAAAAGGTCAAGAATTTGCTAGAAAAATGTATCAATAAGACATTGATGCAAGAAAGAAAACTAGTTTTACATGCCACATACATTAAAGCTGATCTGTTCACATTGAAACTATTTTTACATGCATATCTCCTTCATTTGAATATGGCAGACATTGAAATTCTAGATGATCTCTGCTTCCAAAAACCAACAGAGATATGTTTCTCCCTAAAGACATGACCTTGCAACTCTAATCAAACTTGTAAACCACAAATCAAATACCAAGTTAAATCAGTGAAGCTCCCAAATGACACCAATAAAGTTTGCAACTTTAATCAAAACACAATAAAGTAGGCTACTTTGATCAAAACATGGTCATTACCTTAGGTGGTTTAAATGGATAATCAGAGGGAAAGATTATATCAAGAAAAAAGATTCCTCCTTCATACGGAGTTCCTGCACAACAAGTCTCGAATAAAAATCCAAATCAATGAAACCTAAACGATCTTCTAAGGAGAGAGAATCATGAACTAACTAACTAACCCAAGGGACCAATAATGGTGGCGATCCAATGGTAGAGATTATCTCCTTTTGGTCCAGCGGAGCAATCAGGAGGCGGATCCACGTTTAGCTCAGCCATCTCTCTCTGTATCCTCTTCCCTGACGCTGAAACTGATGTCTTCGCTACCCATGAAGACGCCGTTCCTGAGTATCCGGCGTACATCGCCGTCGGTAACGGTTTAAATCTCCCGCTTCCGCCAGGTGTCATCATCTCCTGTCGTCGTCGTCGTCGTCGTCGTCCCTACTCCTCCTCTGCTTATCCAATCCATTACTTCAGCGCTTCGCTCGCACTTCCTTCGGGAACAAAACTTTCTCGAAACGCCGCGTTTTGGTCCAATCAGTTTATTGTAATGATAATCGCTGACGTGGCGAGTAACCAAAAGAAGCGTTTTGGTCCAATCAGTTTAATGTAATAATACGCTGACGTGGCGAGTAACCAAAACAATGAGTAAATTTCGTTTTTTTTTCCCACGTCAATAATTTTGTAATCATTTTTGACAGTTTAATAATTTATCAAATATTCTTCTAATCACATGAGTTTAGGGATCATGTATTATTTCCCACGTGAAGACTTAATAATTTCGATCAATATTCAAGTTCTATATTTCTTACAAGACTAGTGAGGCACACCACTTTGGAATTCCCCAATATCAAATTTACCCTATTGAGAAACCAGGAACAACGCAAGTTCGTCATGGTTTTTTCAATAAATACAAGACAACAAATGATTCGTTTGAGAATGAAATTTAAATCACTCTAGTTCGAAAATTTTAGTTCAAAGATGAAGACAAAAAGAATGAGAACATGTGATCTCTCTTTCTAGCTACACTTAACACTACAGACTACACCAAAGTAAAGCAAAGCAATCAATACAGGTAACCGGAAAAAAACCAAGCTCGTCGTTAGACTTCTCCGGTTTACTACAACACTGCGTTTTCGCCCACGTTCTACAAAACGCGGTCAGGCTGAAGTTACAGTAGTAGTAGTAGTAGTGTGAGAGCTAACGGCGCCAAGAAGGGAAGACGGTAGATGGAGATGATAAGTGCGTTTGCGTCCCCTCCTAATGGACTTACGGGTCCTAACGCAGTCGGAGGAAAGTTTCCTCCCGTTCCGTTTGCGTTTAAGCTGAGATAGATGGAAAAAGATTACAGCGAGTTAGAAAAAGATAATTCCATTTTCCAAAGGTTTAGAAACTCAAAAAAATTACATCAGACTAGGATCGTTACCTTCCCGTATAAGCACATGTTCTATTGCCTGCAAAACGAACAAGCGATCGAGACTTGAGAAAAATACAATGGAAACAATGATTTTAAACATAATGTTATAATGGGAGATATGAGAACTTACTAGGATCTCTAGATGTAGTGATGGCAGTACCATCAAAGTCACAAGTTCCACCTGCACTTTTCATCTTCTGGTAATAGTCATTGTAAGCAAAAGAAGCATGGCTTTTGATATCGTTCGGTAGATAGCAAGGTTGGCCAGGTTGAATCGCTGCGCAGTTAGCTCGGCCTTGTCCACAAGCCCAATTCAAACCGTCATCTAACTTATCGTCATCAGCATCCGCTTTAGCTACACAGAACAACAATGAACCGTTTAGAGCTGCGGATTCAGAGCCACCGCTAAAGCCAAGAGGATAAACTGACGTCCCGTTCGGAAAGAATATCCCCCAGTTTCTCTCTGAGACTGGTCCAGACCGCTTGTCTTCGTTGTACAGCTCGTAGATGTATGTGTTTATAGGTATGTCTGGTTGGCTAGGAGGGCCTGAGTTGTTCAACACTCGCTTAATCAAGTTACTGTTGAATGTCTCAGCGTTACCCATGGTTGCAGCCGCTTCATCGCCTCCACCAGACGAAGGCCAGCCAGTCTCCGTGACAACGACGGGAATCTTGGAGAAATTCAGAGCTTCCATGGAGTAGTAAGCAGCATCAACCATAGCATCAAACATGCTGTTGTAATGTAAGAGCGTGTTGGGGTCAACAATCTGCTTCACCGCAGTAAGCTGCTTGAACAAAGCGTAATCGAGCGGGAAAATTCCGTTAGCGGTTGTGTAACCGTAGTAAGGATACGCGTTCAACATGAAAAAAGAACCGGTGTTCTTCAGGAACTGGAGAAGTTGGTAAACAGTCGTGTTCCACGAGGGGCTAAAGGTGGACGTGGATGGAGGAAAGGGTTTAGGCATTATATCCATAGACATGGGGCTGGAAACTTTGACCTGAAAGTTGAGGTTGGAAGCCACAAGGGCCTTGTGAATGTTGTTGAGAGCTGATGCGAGAATCGGCGCCACGTGAGGAGCTGCGGTGAGAACTTCGCTGCCAACAGCAATGGCTGTTATGTTAGTTGAAGGAACATAAGCAGCAACGTTCTTGTTAACCCATGAAGCAGCCGCAGAAGGAAACCGTCCGATTTTGAGGATTTCTTGGTTGGTTACACCGACCATCACTTGGATGCTAGTGTTGGCAAATGCTTTGAGCATGTGGCTATTAGCATCATAGAGACGAACGTGCGTGATATCTCGCGATTTGAGAAGCGTGACAATATCTGAAGGCGATGGCATGTTGGTGAGATCTGTACCGATGTTCACGCCGATGAATGCAGCTGAATAAAGAATCAGATTTTAACAGATTCAGAGAGTATTAGAACATTGATCAGGACAGAACAAGAACCTCGGTAATACATAATGTGAGTTAAAGGTGAAATTACCGTGTGTACACGCTAGAACTGAAACTAGGAGCAAGATTGCTACTGCAAACCATCTCGGAAGCAGCATCGCAACAGAGAGCTTGAAACCTTAAACCAAACTGTAACAAGTTCAAACTGAGTCATATGGTAATGATTGTAACAACAATTTCAAACCCAAACATGAAAAAAGATAGGAGATTTATAAATGGGACTAAGTCAAATATAGTAAGAACCCTAAAACAAAGTAAGCAACTTTTACATACTACTAACACATGGATGTAAAACCACTGAAGATTTCCGACAGAAGTAAAATCAATGAGGTCTAGCAACTAATCAAATGCTCAGAGAAATACAACGAGCTAAACAGTAATACAATAACCTATCGAGCATT
Source organism: Sisymbrium irio (assembly GCA_000411075.1). Taxonomy (NCBI): domain Eukaryota; kingdom Viridiplantae; phylum Streptophyta; class Magnoliopsida; order Brassicales; family Brassicaceae; genus Sisymbrium; species Sisymbrium irio. The sequence goes on along the minus strand of KE154872.1, from coordinate 333,533 downwards.
CGAAAAGCCACACTCTTTCTCTTCTTTTTTATATTAATCTTATCTTTTACTCTTTTTTGTCGTTTCGTTCTTTCAGACATGTTCTCTGGAAACAGGATTTGCAGAGCTAAGAAGAACGTAGAAGATACAAGCGAAAGCTAGTTCGGACACAACAATGCGACAATAATCAAATACCCTCAGATGCAAAAAAGTAATTATTGGTAAAGTACCTGATAAGAGCTTGCCCGCTTCCAGATTTACTCGGAGAGGATTCAGATCATAGACAAAGAAAGAAATAAATAAAAAACACTCGAGGTTTTGCTATTGAGACAGAACAGGAGGCAAAGCTGGTTCAGAGAGTTGTTTGTACTGTAATGAACCCACCGAAGAGAAAGAAAAAAAAAAAGGTAAAGACTTTTTCTTTTCTTTCGGCGAAAATAATTTTCAAAACTGAAGGAAAGGAGAAAAGAAAAAAAAAAGAAAAAACAAAATGAAAGAAATTTGGAGATTGCTGTGCTCAGTGTTAACTTGGTTTTATCTCACTTTAATGCGTGGGAAACCAGAGAGGTGTGTGTGTGGGAAGGTGGAGGCTTCAAAGTTCAAAGAGGTAAATAAACTAATATTAATTGATTAAATAATTATACTCCTAATAATACAGTCGTTATTCTTCACACCTATAGATACGTCTATATTATCCCACCTTTTTAATTAAGTAACTATGTAAAAACAAGACTTTGCGTAGCTGCAGACTACAGTTTCCACGCTCTTCTCATGTTCTTTTCGGTTTTCTCCTTTTTATTTTAAATATATAATTTTGAATCGAAGGAAAAGATCCATGTGCATGAGTTCCAAATGTTTTATTGTTAAGGAACTTTCCAAATTTTTTTTTGGATGCTCTAATTCGGGAATTTATTTCATCACCCGAAGTTATAACATTACAAAACGCATTTTAACATTTCTTATATCACATATACGACTCTGAACGTATCAACTTTGGTCTTCCTTTGTAAAATGATGTCAAGTACATTTTTCTGAAATTGATTTTTTGGCTGTTTTCTAGTTTTCTCCAAAAAAGAAGAAAGATTGATTATCGACATCATCGCCGTGCATTTAAGATTCAAGATACGAGCTCGACGGGGAGAGCTGAAAATTCAAAAAAAATTACAGAAACCTACGAGGACCAAGACTTTTGTCGGATCAAGGGACTCAGCACAAGTCAAACTTGAAGCCAAAAATTTCTGATAAGAATAAACGTCAGTAACACTCACAAATCATGTGACCACTTGAAATTATTAATTTGGAAACGTTGGAGAAAAGAGTTGGAGAGGAAAAGTTTTTCTTTTTTTCTCTGATGCTTGAAAGCGAAAAATAAAAAGTAAAATAATGAAGAAATTAGCTGGAAAGTGCAAAAGGCCTACTATTCTAAACAAATGGATGACATACGCCACCAAATAAGCTCCCTCAATTCCTAAATAGGCCCATCTTCTTTCACCATAATAACAACGCTAGATGAGATCTAAAGAGATACGATGACAAAAACGCACATGCAACTTCATTGTCATGTCTCAACATCATCCATGGATCAAACAAAAAGCAAAAGCACCATTAACACTACAGAGAACTGTCTTAAACTTGTCTAAACAAAAAGACTTGAAGCAAGAGATTTTCAACCTAGTGGCAAACAAATATCTGATAACGCAGAGCTAACAAACAAGACTGCAGAATGGGTAAGAGAGAATCACTGGCTTGGAGAACGGTCTCCGTTTCGTTCTCCACGAGGGCTTGGGCTCCTGCTCTGCCTAGGGACAGGGCTCCTGGCTTGTTCAGGCGTGTAGCTCCTGTTTCTTCTCGGGCTTACGCTTCTTCTAGGGCTCACGCTTCTTCTTGGGCTCCGGCTCCTGCTGTGGCTCTTCACCTTCCCATGACTTCCACTACGAACCCTTGAGCCATTATTTGGTGGTGAGCGAGAGTATGACCTCTCCTTCTCGTATCGTCTATCTTGTGGTGAGACAGACCTGTCATAAAAACAGAGTTAGATAGAAGAGAATGGATTTTAATCCATTAGAGAACTGTAAAGACATCTGATAGTACGAATTCAGACAGGCAAACGAAGCTAGTATACCTAGATTGATGTCTTTTAGGTGGAGGAGAATTATAGTCGCGGCTACGTGATCTCGTTCTACCACCACGTCGAGGGGGAGGAGAACGAGAGTACCGAGGAGGAGAGCGTCTTCTGTCATTGAATCTGTTGCTCCTGCATATATTAAAAATGTACAAGTTGAGGTCAAGTGATCTCTTTGGGATGTAGACAAAACATAAAAGAAATATTTGAAAGGATGAAGAATCTCAATTCACCTTCCACCTCGATCCCTTGTTCTCATTTCAGTTGGCTTCTTCCGGTTTTCTTCTGCAAATACGACAGTCAACTCACGACCCAGAAGAAGATAACCTTCCATGTGATGTTTTGCCTCAGCAGCATCAGCAGGATCCACATATTGAATGAAGCCAAAACCCCTTGGATCTCTGCAACAAATCCAATAAGCATAAAAATACTCTTAGTCTAGGTGCCAAAAACACAGTGACCAAGAAAGATGTACCGCTATGACAGGAAGTCTATTCAACAAAGTTGGCATTACAATCTCCTGCATTAGAAGCCATCATGATAAACATGGAAAAAAGCAAGCACTTGCCTGCAAACCTTGCAAATTTCAGTATAAAGACGACTTCTCCAAGACTTGATACATCTTCAAATTGAATTCAAACCCAACTTCCTTCCAACCTTCACTACCATTTAGAACATCTTCCAAAGAACTCTAATTACTTCATTGGTCTCTTCAATTCTCTAGATTCTCTGTTAAACCTCAACAGCTTCAATAAACACACTTTGAGTGTGATCGAACATGGAACATGTCACTATATTCTTTCCCTAAAATTACTCGAAGAGTATGAAGTTTCAGGACTACTATACTTGCTAAGGCTGGATTATCAAGTGTGGATAAAAACTTTTCAGAGTCCCAAAGGAAAAACGGGTATAGAAAAGATGTACAACACCAAGACAATTTAGAAATATCTTACAAATCAAGGAATTCATGATCCGCAGATGTGAAGATCTAGGAAGGCTTTGGAGAATAAATGAATTAAAGACCAACAGGATTCACTAAAAGTGTTTTACGAAGAAAAAGAAAACGATAAGACAGAGACGCAATCGAATTGAATCAATAGTAAAATACTGCATTGAGTGCTTAAACATTTAATATCCTAATGACTGAGCATGCTCACCCAGTATAATAATCCCTTGGAAGGTAGATGTCCTTGAGAGGACCGAACTGCTCAAATGGCCTCCTTAGGTCCTCTTGCCTGGAGAAAAGAGAGTAAATGTAAGCAGAGAAGAACATTTTACTAAATCCTAACTCCTAAGAGTTGAAAAATAAACAGCGTCAACCTATTGCAAAGGAATTTGAAAACAAAAAGTTCATACATGAGGTATCTAGAAACTGAACATTCTAAAATCTTCTTATATATTTCGGCCACAACCTAACATGTCTATCAAGCTATGATGATGAGTCATACAGCTTTTTTCTTTAATACCCTTTTAAACAAGGCTAAAGAAGGAAACAAAGAATCATGAAAACTGAAAGGACCCGAAAGCATTGCAAAGATATGGTCCAAGTAACAGCGAGAAGAAGATAGGGGAACCAAATGGAATTACGCATAAGGGAGTAAAGAATATACCTGCAATCATGACGAAGGTTGCGAACCAAAAGACTAGTAGGAAGATCTCTGTCACGACCCCCACCATAACGGCCACGGGGGCTAGGGCTCCGTCCCCTCCTCCCATAACCTCTCGGTGGTGATGGAGTGTAGCTCCTTCCCCTCATTGAGTCTAGTCTTCAATCTCTTTATCAATCAAGCAAACCAACATAAACTAAGTTAGACAACGTGCCAAATATGAGTCGATGCTTAAGAAACAGGAGACAAATAGCTAAGCAGAATCTTTGAGTTCACCAAATTCTAAACCATAGAATAACAACTCAGCAACGTACATTAGTCAAAGCTAAAGCAAAAGTTTTTATTTCCAGTTGGGTTACTAAAGTTACCATAACAAGACAAGAAAGATTCATCCTTTCAGCTTACTTTCAACGAAGATTACAAATCTGAGCTCAGTTTGATAGAAATTTGAAGTCTTTATGGTATCAGAAACGAAAGTCTCCGATCTACTTCGTTTCAGTCGTTGAGCGATGAAAAGATAAGAACAAGAAGAAGGAGAATGAGAAAAGAATCGAGAGGCTTACCGGAGGTGGACAGTGTTGAAAGAAGGACGGACGGCGAAGAAACCCACAGGGGAAGCGGCGCGGAAGGAATTGGAGAAGTGAGACAGTGATTACGAGGAAGAGCGAGTAACGACTGGGTCATTAGGGTTTTCTTCAATCTTTTATTTATTTATTTATTTATGGGAAATTTATATATTAATATACCATTTTATTTTAAATTAAAAATTTAATATTTCATATTTTCTTATGTCCAGCTTAATATATCAGTTTAATTATTTTTCTACAAATATATATCAACTTTTTAATTGTGCTTATTTTCTTGCACATATTTTGATAACTAACTTTTTAGTTAAGTAAATTAATAATGATCACAAGTGCTCATTTTCTTCCTAAGTTAATTGTTAATTGTGTCGTTAATTATCTAATTTTTTTTTAATTTGAAAATAATAATATTTAAATAATTGAAATAGAAAATTAACAAAAAAATAATGAAAAATCAAAACAAAATCCAGAAAAACCCTAAAAATTTCATTTTTTGAACAGAAATCTAATGACTTAAATTTTAAATTTTAGAATTATAAATAATTTTTTATATTTCTGCTTTTGATGTAAAAATTAAATAATTTGAGATAAAAATAACAATTATTTAGTTAAAATTTTATTTTAACCTATAAAATTGTATTTTATGTATTTTAAACCTATATGAACAATACATAATTAAATTTAAAGTTATATTAGTTATTTAGTAAAAAAAATACTTTCCTAATATATGAGATAGTATTTTAATATATTTGATTATATGTCATTCATATAAGTTTGGGATATATTAGAATACTATTCCATATGTTAAAAAAAAAATCACTAAATAACTAGTGTAATATTAAATTTTAATTATATACCACTCATATAGGTTTGAAATATATAAAATTGTATTTTATAGGTTAAAATTGAAATTTTAACTTAATTATTCTTATTTTTATTTTAAATTATTTAGTATATACATCAAAAAAATAAAAATATACAAAATTATTTATAATTTTTATCTACTCATTATTTTCGGAAAACTGAATTTCTGCTAAGGTGATTTTGATCATAATTTCTATATGAATTTATACAAAGTTGAATAATCACTGATTGCACATTTTATTCTGTTAAGCTCAATCGTCTACCATTTGTTAGCATTTTACCTAGACTCAATCTTTTTGATATTGACAACTTTGTTGTTAATCCTTTAGAATTTGATATATTTTTCAAAGTTAATTCATTGCAGACATTTCTCCCTAGGCCAACTATTGATACTCAATTCTGTCAGCTGCTTGATCATGAAATAAATAACAGAGCTTTTATCGATTACACTCTTCAAAACTATTATATACCAGTGCCTCATTATCATGAATGAAATGAAGGATGAAGATGTTGTTTAGATGCACGTCTCTCTACCAGTTTGATGTTCCATATTTTATTAGTCGCTAGGTTTCCAGATGGGTCTTCACTGGGATCATCAGTTGACATCGTGATCGTGATGAATAGCTTCTTATTCTCGATTGAGCCTCTAACAGCTTATAAGCTCTGGCCATCCCTGGCAAAAAGTGCAGTAAGCCTTGTGCATGCTTCACTGCAACAAGCATAGCAGACCAAGAATGATCAATCAGAGTACACATAATAGACAATTAACTAAGTTGAAAACCCAAATATTTTTCTAATC
>KE154872.1:292687-302711 GCA_000411075.1 Sisymbrium irio | reverse complement strand
GTGGACAGCCTCTACGCTTTTCTCTTGAAGAGTTTAGAACGATAACAAGTTTGCCTTAATGAAGTATTATCAGTCACCTATCTTAACCAAGAAGCATCGTCTCTCCACCCATCGCCTGAGAAAAGGAGACAATGTCAGAAGCTGACCATGAAGGAGGTGACCACGAAGAATCTGACCAAGAAATAGATGAACACAAATAACTGTCCAAAAAATATATGCCTACTATCCTTGTAATTCTGTTTAGTCACCCATGTGAAATCTGTCCACGAAGAATGTACCTACTGTCCTAATAATTTTTCTTAGTCACACCTACCTTCTTTTGCACAAACACCTCTTTTATTGAAATTTATTAGTTTTAGGGTCTCAATTTGTTGGTAGCCTTTTGTACCAAATCTCGATTCAGCAGTGTCACCTAAAAAAGAAGAAGGCAAAAAAGATTGACCATAAAGGAGGTGACCATGCCGAATATATCTACGAAAGATCTCACCACAAAATAACTGAACATAAAGAATCTATCAAAAAAGTATATGCCTAATATCCTTGTAATTCTGTTTAGTCACCCATGCAAAACATGTTCATTAAAGATATGCATACTATACTTTTTTAATTTTGCTTAGTCATCTAGCTTCTTTTGCACATATTTATTTTTGTTCTAATTTACTAATTTTAGGATCTCAATTTGGTGGTAGCCTTTTTGTACTGAATATCGGTTTTGTAGTTTGTTTATTTATAACATAGAGTAGTTATCCATCTATAGCTTTGAATGAGTTATCCATTTGTAAGTTGTACACATACAAGCATCCGAAATTCATATATCCATCCAGGTTGCTGTGTTTGGACGATCTTCATCTACTAGTCTACATCCATGTTTGATTCCCTCATATGTTGTATCATTAAACAATTTATCAATATTAATCTCCTTATCATCCACATGGTCGAGTGTTTGTGGACAGTTCGATTTTTACTGTCCATTTATGGCCGTCCACTCGGATCTGCCCACACATCGTTAACTGATTACTTTGTGATTCTAAAAACCTGGAAAATTTATAAGCCTCTCCCTAGTGTATTAATATACAAACCTAATCAACATACATGTAACCAAATTATGAAACATAATAAAAGTTTCCTTTATTACAAAAAAAAACCCAAGACATCAAAATACACAAAACATTACAATTATGATACCACCACCAAAACTGATATGACCACGCATTCTCGTGCACACCATGCATTCCGTTCTCCAATTCGGGATAATATAACATGTCTGCAACCAACTTATGTCTACAAAAGTTTCTATATGTTAACATTAATTTATGTCTACACAAGTTTCTCACACAATGTTTATACAATAGTAATCCATCAAATTGCATTCATGCACACAATATATAGTATGTGTCCACTCTCTCTTATCGACCATACATTATTTCATATGGTCACTTATCCTATGTTCATATATGTCTCTCTTCACTTGTCCATCTTATTTCATCCACAATAATTCATTATATTTATCAGAAAAAACTCTGCAGCTTCTTCTCTTTCCTTTACCTTCACTCATTTTCATATTTTTATTTTTGTGCGGACAATATCTTTATTTTAATTCTTTATTTGTAATCGTAGTAACTCTCATCTATACATTGTTTGATAGCTATTTCGTTTTGTCCAGATGAATGTATATATATGGATGCTTACAATATTTACATTTTTATTTATAATATATTGAATATTTTGCTAGTTTTACGATTCAAATCTTTTGCTAGGTACACCGTTNTAATTCATTATATTTATCAGAAAAAACTCTGCAGCTTCTTCTCTTTCCTTTACCTTCACTCATTTTCATATTTTTATTTTTGTGCGGACAATATCTTTATTTTAATTCTTTATTTGTAATCGTAGTAACTCTCATCTATACATTGTTTGATAGCTATTTCGTTTTGTCCAGATGAATGTATATATATGGATGCTTACAATATTTACATTTTTATTTATAATATATTGAATATTTTGCTAGTTTTACGATTCAAATCTTTTGCTAGGTACACCGTTCAGAGGCTGACCAAGTAGAGTTTGTCCACAAAGAAACTGACCAAAAAAGTGTGGTCTATATATGACCGAGAATTTGAGAATCCGGGAATCTAGCGGTGTCTGTATTCCGTAGTCATTTTTTTGGTATTCAGAGACCAATAACTCAAAGACAAACCTCCATCGTTTTCTCCATAAACTCCTTCACAACCCTCTTTTTCAAATCCTATAACCCAATTCCTTCAGTGACCGAAATAGCTTTGGGCATATGCTGTTTATCCATTAAGAAAATCCACTCTACATCTGGTTCACAATTCCAATCTATGCAAATAATCATGGTCGGCCATGTCGGCCATTATCACATGCATTCAAATAAACCTGAAGCAAAAAAAAGTCTTTGTAAACACAATCAAGTAATCAAATCCATTTTAAAAAAATAAGCAGCTACATATTTTAAAGATTTGCCACAAACAGAGAAGCTTGTCGACGAACAAAGCTAATTTTCCTTCTTTTTCTCGAACGTAACGCCTCAATAAAGCTGTAACTTTCATATATCTATCAAAAATTATTCTAACCGTTAGATCTAGAATAATTTAATGAATAATCAACGGTTGAGATGAAGAAAGTAAACATAAAAGAAGTGAAAGAGAGCCACACGATTTTACAGTATAGACGGTTGAGATGTATAGTTGTGTAACCACATATAAAGTAATTCAATTTCTCACAAATAAGCTCAACAAAAAATAGAAGGTCAAATTGGTCTGGAAAATAGGTTAAAAGAGAGATAAAATATACTTAAAGCCTAAAGTACTTCCAGATGTAATTATTTATCAGAGAAGTATGTCTGAGACTAAATAACTCTTTAGTTAAAACTCCATAATTTCCACGAATGAAATATTATAACAAGTCAACAACAATCAACCCATATTTCGAGTGATTGAACAAACAATAATATTCTTGCATAACTCCTTTTATGACAAATGAGACAGAATGACAGATAGACTTACGAATTGAGTATTGAGAGATGTCAACGTTTGACAATTGACAGCAGCTCTGACTACACCAAACACTTCGATAATGACTACCAAACCAATACATCTAACAAAAATAAAGCTTAGAAGTCTGAACTATGAAGTAGACGCGCAGACCGTAGCAAGGAAATGGTCGATCGTGTTAACACAATTATATTCAGCAACCAGTCACACACTGCCACATTGCTAGTTGGTAAACTAAATTCAATTAAATATGGTAAATTGCTCAAAATAATACTAACATATAGATATAGGGATAATTTGTCACCGATATCAGACTTTTTTCGGGATAGAAAAAAGCAAACAACAGTTTTCATTAGCCACGAACTATAATATAAATTTCGCAGTACTTAAAGCAGAGACACTATATAAATCAAATTCATATGAAATGTAACTTAATTTAATAAAAATAATTTTTTATTTGACATATGAAAAATCAAAACTAAATTTAATTCAGAAATACCTAAACTGCAAAAAAGGGTAAACAGACTGAAAGAAAATTAAATTCTTGATTTAACAACCTTAAAAGATTTCACTAGAAGTAAAGCTATATTATTTTGCAATTTTTTTCTCTTTGTTAGAGAGAAAATAAGAAAATCATCACATTCACACACATATATATATATTTCTTTTCACAACACATGGAAATGGAATGTATCATTTAACCATATAAAAACAACAATTAGGCTGCTTTAGGTCATCTTTTTCTTTTTCTTTTTACCCGGCCATCGAATACGAATTATGGCGCAGATAAAATTCAAAGTTCAAATATAAATCAAATTTTAATTCCGCCCTCTTTTTGTGGCAAATATAATAATAATACATAAGCCATCGTTCTTGAAAAAAAAGAAGTAAAAATACTGACATAAGCCATCGTCTTCTACTATAAAGTCCATATATCAACAAGAAATCAATCTCATACCACAGTCCGCACACATGGCAAATCTCATCCTCATCATCGCCTCCCAAATCCTCCTTCTCACAGCCGTTGTCTCCGCCGGAAAAGGCAACCATTTTGCGAAAACCATTGACCGGAAACTCATCGGACTCCGTAAAGAGAAACTCACTTTTTTCCGTGTCTACTGGCATGATATTCAAAGCGGCTCAAACCCGAGCTCGGTCGTGCTCAGACCTCCTCTCTCCAACTCATCCTTCTTCGGAGCGGTCACTGCGATCGATAACCGATTAACTACGGAAGTATCGGTAAACTCGACTTTGGTAGGCCAGGCCCAAGGGATGTACGCAGGTGTAGGCCAGCACGATTCATCTGCCCTTATGGTGATGAACTTTGCGTTCAAGACAGGTAAGTATAACGGAAGTACGATCTCGATTCTTGGTCGGAACGAGGTATTGATGAAGGTTAGAGAGATGCCGGTGATTGGAGGAAGTGGACTCTTCCGGTTCGCTAGAGGTTATGTTGAGGCTAGAACTATGTGGTTGGATCTAAAGACAGGAGACGCTACTGTTGAGTACAGCTGTTACGTGTTGCATTATTGACGATACGATGATTGTATGTCTCACTCTTTTTTTTTAACGTTTATTTAAATTGCTATGTTTCTTGTATTGGTTTGAGTGATGGATGATTGTTGCGAGGGCATTTATGTCTATTTTAATCTTTTGATTCTCCACCTTTTTGTAACATAAAAACGTAACGTCATTGCATCTTTAAGTATTGACATCTCAGTGTCTCGCACTCACACTACAGGTTGGTATGATCGATCGAGCTTTATCGGCCTAGCCGGTATTCAATTGGTCCGGTTGGCTTAGAATTGCACAGGTTAACTTAAATTTGTAATTTGGTGTATATGAGTGCTCATAATGACGATGGTAAAATAGTAAACTTCTAAGTGCGTCAGAAAAAGTTCTTTGAAGTCGGGGAGAAAATATGTAGCACGTAACTTCATCATCTATGTATACAACCCTTATTAATGGGAAGGTCCGGAACTGAGAACAATAAAATAAACACAGAATTTTCCACAAAAGAAAACATAAGTTATCACAAACATGTCAAAGCTCATTCTTATCCTCCTCCTCACCACATCTGTGTCCGCCGTAGACTTCGCAAGAACAATGAACCCGAAACGCCTCCACAAGAAGGAGAAACTCACTCATCTCCGAGTCTATTGGCACGACATCCTAAGCGGTCGAAACCCTAGTTCCATCATAATCCAACCGTCGGTTTCGAACTTCTCAACCTCCTTCGGATCAATCACGATGATGGACAACGCACTAACATCTGATGTGCCGATAAACTCTACTATGGTGGGCCAAGCTCAAGGTTTCTACGCAGGAGCGGCCCAACGTGAGGTAGGTTTCTTGGTGGTGATGAATTTCGCTTTCAAGACAGGGACGTATAATGGAAGCACGATCACGATTCTTGGTCGGAACACGGTACTCTCGGAGGTTAGGGAAATGCCGGTGGTCGGAGGAAGTGGAATCTTCCGATTCGCTAGAGGTTATGTCGAGGCTAGGACTAAGTGGTTCGATCAAAAGTCAGGAGATGCCACTGTTGAGTATAACTGTTTTGTCTTGCACTACTAGTATAATTATAAGAAAGATTGTGTGTTCTTTATGTAATTTTTATTTGATTTAAAAATTATAATGAGGGTGACTTTTCATAGAGTGATTTTAATCAATAACCTAAGTTGACCACAAAATTAGAAAAATAGGATGGAGGTTAGAGAGAAATAGAGACAGGAATAATGACTTAAAAGGAAAATTAGAATTTGAAGATCATTGATTACCCTGTATTACAATTTCTCCATTTCATATTTACAAATATGTTTACTGATGTTATGGTGCTGAGAAGATCGTTCTGGCATTGATTTTGTCTTTTACTAAATGTAGTGACGTTTTTTAGTTTACATACATTGAGTAACGGTTTGGACCGAAATTTGATCTATAAGTAATATACTTATAAATGAAAATAATTATGTGTGTAACTTTAATGGATAAACATTATACAATATTCTGGGGCGTGTCAACCATAACAAATAAAATTTTTGGTCATTTTCGATATCTAAAAACAAACCTTAATTATATATTATTTTTAAAAAGGTATTTTGGATTCTATATAACTTACCAAATTTGTTGTTATTTTATTGCAGATTATGCAAAAGAGCATACATTGCACATGCATGTACACATCATATACAATCAAGTAAGCAATATAAAAGCAACTTCTCTTTAATGTATGGCTTTATCTCGTGGTCATAAAAAGGGTAAACACTGCTCAAAAGGCACCACCACCCACAACAAACACACAGATTCATCAATAGGGACATGCAACGAACAGGAAACCTGGAAACCTTAACATCATGTGTCATTATCGTTCCTACCCTCCTGGGATACTTAGAGAACAGAAAAGAAAACACTGAACCATAAAACAGCAAGACAAGTAGAACCAGCGCAGAGACTTCCACAAAGACCCACCCAAACACAGATATATATATATTATATAAACAGCCATTACCAACATCTGACAGTTTTGTTGACTTGGCAGGTGTGTCTCTCTGCTCTAACTTTTGACGCTTTGCAGATCCGAAGCTTTGATCGTTTTTGGCATCCTCCTCATCCTCATCCTCTTCTTCACCAAGCTTTACAGGAGGAGCGAGAAGCTTAGACTTTTGTTTCAAGCTGAAAGCAAGCTTACCACCTTTCTTCTGGGCATCATTGGTCTTTAACCCAATGGAACTTTTATTAACAGAGGCAGGCCTAGGATTGGAAATCCCAGTTACAATCTTCACAGGCTTAGAATCCTCAACAAGTGCAACCTTATCCTTGTCTTTATCGTTCTCCTTTTGAAGCTGTCTGAATCTTTCCATGAACGACCCATCATTCACAAAGATGCCAGGAGGTGCTCCTTTATCCATTGCCAACGAGCCGAGTTGCAAAAGTTTATATGGAAGTCACTGCTCGACAGATAAAGTCAAGAGAAATATCCTTTTTTGGTAAGTGAAGAGAAAATTCTTCAGAAAATGAAAATGTTCAATATGAAGTTCAAAGAAAGAAATCATGCTTTGAGAAACTTAATTTCGTCGTATTAGTTTAGTTTTTATTTATTATAATTTATGAGATGCCATATGGCACCTCGCTGTCTTATTCGTTTGAGAATGCGTTCGACCGGGTTATTTAGTAATAATATGGATTTTGTGGATTCCTGGTGCTTTTGGTCTGAATTAAAAAACGTGAGCTTTCTTTTTCGTTAGTAGGCCTGCTTCTCGAAAAATGAAATATAGAGGTCTTATGTGACTCTCGACATGTGTGGCTGTCACACAGGCAAAGGAAAACATTATTTCAAGTACAGGGACAAGAGAGAAGGTGAGCTATGATCATCTATAGCTTCAAAGAAATACTACAAGACTGATGATCAAATCTTATTGGACCTTGATAAGGTGTTAAATGATCTCTACTTCTATTTTCGACCCGGTTTCTTCTGACTACGATACTAAAAGGGATTTGGTGGAAAAACGAAGAAAGATACTGTCCCGTTCGAACAAATTCACTGTAAATGAAAAAAAAAAAACATTATTCTAAAATCATAAGACGCCACCACGGCTAGGAAATTGGGAAACTGGGTCCATGCTCCATACATTTCAGGTTTTCAACACTTTTATAAGCTTTTCCGGGAAACGAGACATGGTCTTAAAGTCATCTTTATTAGTTTTTCTTTTGTCGTCGTCCTTGAGTGACTGAGTCATTTTAACACATGTGGTTTGGTTTGTTTACTAACAAGAACATTCAATTAAAATAGCAAAATAATTTTTGTGTGTGCACAATAACAATAATAAGTTAATTAATAACCATAACTTACGAATCAAAAGTAACAAGGTGATTGATATATATAGTCTTCGCATAACTCTTTCTATTAGCCAATTCAATAATGATCGATACTTTAGTCATTCATAAATCAATGAAATTAGATGTTCAACAAAAAAATATTGGTTCGGTTTTCTTTTTACTGTTAACTTATCTGGACTTCAATTCAGCACCGAAATTGAGGGATCAAGGATCCAGATAACATATCGAATCCGACTAAATCCTAAAAGTGAACTGACTAGCCAAGAAACCTAAACCACCAAACAAACAACTTGACTAAAGCCCACTTCTCTGTTTAAGTACATAGCAAGGTTATTTCAGATAGAAATCAAACTCAGGATGGAGTTTTTATGCCTTGTCCTAACTAAACCAACTACCACTAGCCCACTGATGGACGGGTTTGATCCAGATTTAGATACCATGGATGTCTTCTTCTTTTTTTTTAACTGGTCATCAATGTCGAAGAGAGAATGTTTTGTATCAGCGCAAGCACTACGAATTATTATAATTATATGTTGTACATATATTTCTCAGCACTGATACTCTTACACATGGTAAACTATCTGATCTTTTACGAATCCAGAGTGCATGCACAATTCATTGTTATCGTAAAATTACAATGTATATTAGTATATATAGTTATATAACTGTGTATGAATCATGATATATATAATTTACCACCCTGGATCAATCAGTTCCGACATTATTGAACTGGGGCGCACTTTTTCTTTTTCACTATTTGATTTATCAAAAGAAAATGTGTAGGCCACTTTTCTTCACCTCGTTTGTTTCAGGAAGCAAGTACGCATACAATACACTCTTTAGTAAAATGTATCAATTATCCTGACATTACGAACTAGTGTACATCAATTGGTTTTATACTGGAGAAACAATCCAACAAATCTCAGCTATTGTGATTCTAACGTCTAATTTCAAGTGTCCAACAGTCCAAGGAAAATTAAAGGTCGAGAGAGAGAGAGAGATAAGCGTAAAGTGTGCTTTCTCATTAGTTAACGAATGTACAAAATTACAAACGAGTGTTTATATATAAGTGCTAATTATCAAACTAAGCAAGTATGAAACTACCACTCTAACAAACCTACATAACCACCTCGATCAAGTAAACAACCAGTAATATCGCATATGCGAAAATATATTTCCCATAGGATTAAAAAAACTTATAGATCATTCGCTTTTTTCTTACTCAACGTCAGACCCTTCTTTTGCTATATATATATACACACACACACACTCGTTAAACACAAACAACACTTCATCTACATACAAAAATAACCACAAACATGAAAAAGCTCATCCTTATTCTGGCCGCACAAATCCTCCTCGCCGCCCTTTCTTCCGCGGGAGACGGTGACTTTGCAAGAACCATGAACCAAAAACCACTCATCCTCCACAAAAAGGAGAAATTCAGCCATCTCCGATTCTATTGGCACGACTCGTTAAAAGGGCGAAACCCTAGCTCCATCCTGATTCAACAACCGGTCTTGAACTCTTCCTCCTTCGGATCGATCACCATGATGGACGATGCACTAACATCAGATGTGCTGAGGAATTCGACCGTAGTGGGCCAGGCCCAAGGGATTTACGCCGGAGCAGCCCAAGGAGAAATTGGCTACTTGATGGTGATGAATCTCGCTTTCAAGACTGGCAAGTACAATGGGAGTACGATCGCAGTTCTTGGACGGAACACGGTGTTCTCCAAGGTTAGGGAAATGCCGGTGGTCGGAGGAAGTGGAATCTTCCGGTTCGCAAGAGGTTATGTCGAGGTTCGGACCATCTTCTTCGATCTCAAGGCCGGTATTGCCACAGTTGAGTACAACTGTTATGTCTTGCACTACTGATGTAATTGTGTTTGTATTGTTTATTGTGATTTCATTACTCAAGTTAAGTAACATTTGCATTTAAGGAGTGTTGTTGTTTGGGTTTGTTGCATGTCATGTTGTTGTGGTCTGATCGACGTGAGGGTTATTATCGTCTTTTGACAAGAATAAAACGTAATTACTACAAATGTATATTGGAAAAACTACCAAAAAATACACGAACTCTTAACTTTTGGCCAAAAAATACCTGGACTAATTAACTGGCTATTTAATATCTTAAATTTCCATGACTTTCACCGAAAACATGAAACTTATGGT
>KE154872.1:267486-292454 GCA_000411075.1 Sisymbrium irio | reverse complement strand
AAACTTATGGTTGACCTGGCCAATTTAGCACTCCGTTAAATCAATTAACAGAATCATTAGAAGGCGTTTAATAATCCGTTTAACTAACCGTTTATCCGAAACTACGTCGTTTTGGTGTTTTAGCAGAAACTTAAAAAATGTTGCTGCCTGGGCTCGAAACCGGGCGTGGACGGAAGGGAGATAGCTTGTCTCGCCACTGAGAGAGTGTTAAGTCATTGTTATATGCTAAAACATAAATATACTTAACAGCACTTTTCTTGTTTTCATTAAAACTCTGAAACAAATCGAGAACCCTAACTTCCCAAATCGATTTCGTTTTCGTTTTTTCTTCTGAAGGTTAATCGATGAACAAGACGATTTGCTCAGAAATGACTTCGATCTCCTCAGTTCTCCTCAGTTCTGGCGACTTCTCCGGTACGTCGGCTGTGCGTGCACGTGAATTCCCTCTCCCACGAGATGATCTTCCACGAGATGTTCCTCCACCTCTTGTCTTAGCCATATCCGAGATTCGTCGTCTATGATAGAAGAAAAAAATGATTTCAAAATCAATTTGGGAATTTCAGAATTAGGGTTGTCGATTTTGTTTCAGAATTTTAATGAAAAGAAGAAAAGTATGTTTAAGTATATTTATGTTTTAGCATATGATTTACCACTCTCTCAGTGGCGAGACGACCACTCTCCACGGCTTTTAATTCCCGGTTTCGAGCCCAGACAGCAACTTTTTTAAGTTTCTGCTAAAACACCAAACGTTTTGGGTAAACGGTTAGTTAAACGGATCATTAAACGCTTTCTAATGATTCTGTTAAGATTTAAAGGAATGCTAAATTGGCCAGATCAACCATAAATTTCATGTTTTCGGTGAAAATTTGAAGTATTAAATGACCAGCTAATTAGTTCATGTATTTTTTGGCTAAAAAGTTCAGATATTTTTTGGCTAAAAGTTAAGAATTCGTGTATTTTTTGACAGTTTTCCCTAATATACATCATAGTAATTGTTTGATTTCATCTACAAATGTTTTTTGAAAAGTCGTCTTTCTACACGAAATAGACCATATGGGTCAAAATAAGTGGCACAAAGGCCTATATTCCGTGTAGATGATTTGAAATCATCAATTGATTAGTGATTACGTTATTTGAGTTTTTGATATTAAACAAATAGAATGATTAGCCCAATCACTAGCTAATCAAACCTTAGAACATAGAGATTTTGTTTTCTAAGAAGAAAAACGGAACCAAATCATAAGAGTGACTTTTCATAGAGTGATTTTAATCAATAATCTAAATTGATCAAAAAATTACGAAAATAAGAGAGAGAAGAGGGAAAAATAGGGAGAGGACTAGTGACCTAAGAGGAAAATTGAATTTGAAAATTATTGATTACTTTGTATTACAATTTCTCCTTTTCATATTTACAAATCTGTTTACTGATGTTATTGTGCTGAGATGATCGTTCTGGCATTGATTTTGTCTTTTACTAGACGTAGTGACGTTTTTAGTTTACTACATTCATTGAGTAAGGGTTTGGACGGAAATTTGTTCTATAAACAATATACTTCGATTATAAATGAAAAGAATTATTTGCACAGTTTTAGTGGATAAATATTATATAGTATAATCTTTTTAAATTAATAGTTTATAAATTAATATATACTAAATTTTTTTATAAAATAATATAGTTTTACAGTTCAAATTAAGTTTTTAGTTTAATTATTATATCGATAAATTAATAATTTTATAAATTAAAATTAAAATTTTGATGTAATCCTAACATTATTAATTTATAAAAATTTCACTGTACCATGTTTTAACAACAAAAAAACCAATAAAAATTTTGGTCATTTTCGACATCCTAAAAATAAACCTTAATTATATACTTAAAAATAATAAAATAGTTTGGATATTCTTTAACTTACCAAATTTGTTGTTATTCTATTGCAGATTATGCAAAAGAATATACATTGCACATGCATGTACACATCATATACAGTCAAGTAAGAATATAAAAGCAACTTTAAGTATATGGTTTTATCTCGTGGTCATAAAAGGGTAAACACTGCTCAAAAGGTACCACCTCCAATAACAAAGTGAAAAGTCAAGAGAAAAATCCGTTTCTTGGTAAGAGAAGAGAAAACTCTTCTGAAAATGAAAATGTTCAATATGAAGTTCAAAGAAAGAAATCATGCTTAGAGAAATTTAAACTCGTCGGATTAGTTTACTTTTTAATTTATTAAAATTTATGAGGTGTTTTATTCGTTTTAGAATGCGTTCGACCGGGTTATTATTTAGTAATAATATGGATTTTGTGGATTCCCGGTGCCTTTGGTCTGGATTCCAAAACGTGAGCTTTTTTTTTGGTTAGTAAGTCTGCTTCTTCAAAAACGAAATATAGAGCCGTGCTTATCTAGTAATTTTTGAAACATTGGCTTCAGATCCTTTTTCATATTGTTAATTTTGGGGCCCCTCATTAAAAGATAATTGCATAAATAAACTTAGTTAAATGATACTAATACTATATTATTGTTAAAAACAAAAAAAAAATGATTTCACCAATACATCTTATTTTTTTCTTAAATGATGGGAATTTCTTCTTTTTCATTTAGGCTTATATATAATTTTTAAAAAATCTTTAAAACTTTTATTAAATAAAATTTTGTAATTTTTTAAAAATAACACATTTTCATATCAAATATCAAATTTTCTATTTATCAGCTTAATCTTACTTAAGAAAATATGATGTAAAAAAGTTATAATTATACTAATATTAATATTAATTTAAATAAAATGAACAAAAAAAATTTGGCTTCAAGCCCCATATACTCTTGGCACGGCACTATATAGAAGTTTTATGAACTCTCGAAATGTGTGGCTATCACTGGCAGGGGAAAATGAACTATGATCATCTAAAGCTTCAAAGAAATACTACAAGATTGATGATTAAATCTTATTGGACCTTGATAAGGTGTTAATGATGTCTACTTCTACTTCGACCTGGTTTCTTCCGACTACGATACTAAATACAACAAATCTCAATTATTGTGATTCTAACGTCTAATTGCAAGTGTCCAACAGTCCAAGGAACATTAAAGGTCGAGAGAGAGAGAGAGACGCGTAAAGTGTGCTTTCTCATTAGTTAACGAATGTACAAAATTACAAATGAGTGTTTATATAGAAGTGCTAATTATCAAACTAAGCAAGTATGAAACTACCACTCTAACAAACCTACATAACCACCTCATTCAAGTAAACGACCACTAATATCGCATATGAGAATATATTATTTTCCATACGATAACAAAAAATCTTACATATCAGTCGCGTTTTTCTTACTCACTTAACGTCAGATCCCTTCCTTTGCTATATATATACACACGCGCCCTCGTTAAACACAACACAAAAACTTCATCTATATACAAAAAATAACACAAACATGACAAAGGTCATCATCCTTATCCTGGCCGCACAAATCCTCCTCACCACCCTTTCTTCCGCGGGAGACGGTGACTTTGCAAGAACCATGAACCAAAAACCACTCATCCTCCACAAAAAAGAGAAAATCAGTCATCTCAGATTTTATTGGCACGACTCGGTAAAAGGGCGAAACCCTAGCTCCATCATGATTCAACAACCGGTCTTCAACTCTTCCTTATTCGGATCGATCACCATGATGGACGATGCACTAACATCAGATGTGCCGAGGAATTCGACCATAGTGGGCCAGGCCCAAGGGATTTACGTCGGAGCAGACCAAGGAGAAATTGGCTTGTTGATGGTGATGAATCTCGCTTTCAAGACTGGCAAGTACAATGGGAGTACGATCGCAGTTCTTGGTCGGAACACGGTGCTCTCCAAAGTTAGGGAAATGCCGGTGGTCGGAGGAAGTGGAATCTTCCGGTTCGCAAGAGGTTATGTCGAGGCTCGGACCATTTTCTTCGATCACAAGGCCGGTGATGCCACGGTTGAGTACAACTGTTATGTCTTGCACTACTGATGTAATTGTTTTTGTATTGTTTATTGTGATTTTTATTACTCAAGTTAAGTAACATTTGCATTTAACGAGTGTTGTTGTATGGGTTTGTTGCATGTCATGTTGTGTGGTCTGATCGTTGTGAGGGTAATTATCGTCTTTTAACAAGAAAAAAACGTAATTAATTATATTGTAGTTGTTTGATTTCATCTACAAATGTTTTTTAAAAAGTCGTCGTTTCTACATGAAACAGACTATTTGGGTCAAAATAAGTGGCACAAAGTCCTATATTCCGTGTTAAATGATCTGAAAATCATCAATTGATTAGTGATTACATTATTTGAGTTTTTGATATTAAACAAATAGAATGATTAGCCAATCACTAGCTAATCAAACCCAAGAACATAGAGATTTTGTTGTCTAAGAAGAATTCTGATGGAGAGAACATTTTTTTTTAGATATATATTGTTAATTTGAAATAATAATATGTAAATAATATTTAGTCATATGTTATATTACACAAAATGTTATTAAACTATATCATTTAACTAAAAATTTATTGGAGATAATTATAAAATTTATTATTAAAAAATGTTAACCACTAAAAACTGATTAACAGACCAATAACTGGATTATCCTATTTTGACTATCATTAATTGTAATTATATTTATATACAAATGTAAATTTAATTTTGAAAACATTAAGAATAACCAAAAAGATTCAATATATAATATATATTGTTCTGTAAAATATACAAAATCAAGATAAAAAAACTATATCATATTATTTTTATAAGAATAATTTTGTTAAAATTAATTATCACAAACATTTCAAAAATATAATTATCTGTTTTAATACTGATCGGGACCTAATTTTTTATTTTAAAAAGGAAAAATTACTCAAAAATAGTAAATAATCACAATTTCATCTCTGAACAAAAACGTGAATGGTTTGTTTGCATTAATCTCGCAGGTCACGGACCTTCGTGTATATACTGTATTTATTTTGTGATATTTTCTCGTTCTCCACTCCAAGTAGTAATTTACTTTAAACATAAAAAGGAAATTCATTACAAAATATTTCGGTTTCATTCACAAAGAAAGAAGAAGAGAGAAGTTGTGAAATAAAAGCTGACGTGGCATAAATAGTGCCTTTTACCATCTTGTGTCTCTCTCAATTTCGGGGGATTATATCATCCTTAACCTTTTTTTTTTTGTGTTTGTTTGTTTATTTTCTTCTCTTCATCACAACCGAACCGGCGAACCCTAAATCGCCCAAAATCGAAAAAAAAATCTCAATCGGAAAATCGATCTCAGGCTATATCTCAAATCGCATACCAAATCCGACATGAGCCAGACCGTCGTATTGGGAGAACTATAATGATCGGACTCTTGGTGTCCCGTCTCGATTGCATGGGGTTTGAGCTATGCCGGAGCTTCGCCGTGGAGTCCGCCGTGGCCGTGTTACTGACGCTGTAGCTCTGAATCAGCTACCGCAACAGCCTACAGACAAGAAACAGAGGAAGAGTACCGGCAAAACCAAGAAAGCGGTTGCCGTCGAAGCCGCGGAGAGGCCCAGGACGAGATTAGCGGCGAGAAAGTTGAAAGAGGAAGATAAGGTAACCCTTGAGGAGAATCCGGTTATTGTAGTTGCAAAGGATAGCGATATCGGTAGAAAGAAGGGCAAAGAGGTAGTTGTAGTAGTCGGTGAAGAAGACAAGAAGAAAGCTATGGCAATTGGTAACGATAGTGGTGGCTCTAACAAGGCGGCTGCACAGGAAGAAGAAGGAAATACTGCTCCTTTCCCTGAGAGGGTAAGCTTGTGCTTTCCGTTCCCTCTTTGCTGTTGAAAAAGGAATCATTTTTATGCGTCTTTTTCTTATCAGGTGCAAGTTGGAGGATCACCACTATACAAGGTTGAGAGGAAGCTGGGGAAAGGTGGTTTTGGACAAGTATTCGTCGGTCGTCGTATTAGTGGTGGTAATGAACGTAGTGCAGGAGCTAGCATCTTGGAGGTAAATGTTGTTTTAGTAACTCCATCTCACCTACTTACGGATCCTGTTGTTATTAGCGTAATTTGTGTTTTGAATTTCTTTTCTTTCATAGGTTGCTCTAAAGTTTGAGCATCGAAGCAGCAAGGGTTGCAACTATGGTCCTCCACACGAGTGGCAAGTCTACAAGTGGGTGTTCGATTCTCTTTGTCTTTCTTACTAATTTTTTTATAAAGGTACTTCCTTTGATTGATATATCGAATTAACATTTTTCTTTTATTGTGATCAGCACGCTGGGTGGCAGCCATGGAGTTCCTAGAGTGCATTTCAAAGGGAGACAAGGAGACTATTATGTTATGGTACTGGATCCCTATCTTATCTTCTCTCCTTTCTGCTCTAACTCCTGTCGGTATCATTGATTGTAAATGCCTCGCTTTTTGTTTTTTTTGCCTCAGGTTATGGACATGCTCGGGCCAAGCTTATGGGATATATGGAATACTTCAGGGCAAGCGTGAGTCTCCGTTACACAACCTTGGAGAGTTCTTGTCTCTTTATTAATAACTAATGTAGTTTTCCAAAATTTTTTTGGTTACTTTCCGAATGCGACATAAAATGTGGTGTTGCTCTTGTTTTTTATAAATGATACGTGGTACAGAAATCAATACCTCGCTTTGAAAAATTCAGCACTGATTGGACTGTCCTAACAATTCTTTTCCCCTTATCGTAGCAGTATGTCCTCGGAAATGGTAGCTTGCATTGCAGTTGAATCACTGTCCATCCTTGAAAAGATGCATGCAAAAGGGTTTGTACTTGAACTTTTTTATGGTTTTGTATTTATCTAAGATTGACTGAGGTTCCTTCTTACATCTGTTTGAGCCTTTGCACCTCTAAGTTATTATGTTTTATCTTTGTTAACTAGCCTAACAAGTCATGATTTGCTTCGGTTTCAGTTATGTGCATGGAGATGTTAAACCAGAAAATTTCTTACTCGGCCAGCCTTCAACGTCTCAAGAGAAAAAGCTGTTTCTTGTTGATCTGGGACTAGGTTGGTTGATTTCATTCTCTCTGTGATTTTGTTAGGTGCTTATTTACCTTTCTCATCTTTTTAACCAACTTGTCAGCAACAAAGTGGAGAGAAGGTGGTAGCGGACAACATGTTGAATATGATCAACGTCCCGATATGTTTAGGTAATAATTTCCAACTGTTTACCTAAACTCTGATTGGTTTTTACATTCACTCTTACTCTTCTCTTGAATCTTTCTCTCCTTAATATTCGTAGGGGGACAGTTAGATACGCAAGTGCACATGCTCACTTGGGAAGAACTGCTAGCAGAAGGGATGATCTCGAATCATTGGCATATACACTGATTTTCCTTCACCGAGGTAGATTGCCATGGCAAGGATATCAGGTACTGCAGGACTATCTTTTTTCTTTTGAAGAATGATGTTATTAGCATGTTTCTTTCTCTGTTAATCATTTCTTTTGTTCAATTTTCAGGGAGATAACAAGTCATTCCTCGTTTGTAAAAAGAAGATGGCAACATCGCCGGATATGCTTTGTTGTTTCTGTCCCCCTCCTTTCAAGCAATTTCTTGAGATCGTGGTAAATATGAAATTTGACGAGGAACCCAACTATGGGAAGTTAGTATCTCTGTTTCAAGACCTCTTGGGGGAAAATCCGGCAATTAGGCCTATAAACACAGAGGGTGCTCAAAAGGTGACGTTTTCATGCTATACATCTTTGCCTTTCTTTCCTATTAAGTATTTGGAGTTGTTGTTTGACGTCTTGTATTTGTTATTTGGTGCTAGATCATCTTTCAAGTTGGACAGAAGCGAGGTAGGTTGAGCATTGGGGAAGAAGAAGAAGATGCGCCTAGGAAAAAGGTCCGTCTAGGAGTCCCTGCAACGCAATGGATATCGATTTACAATGCCAGACAACCAATGAAGCAGAGGTAAAAGAGTTCACCGTTAATTATACCGTCAGTTAACCGTAAATATGTTTTGATATGTCCACTGCCTCCGGTGGGAAGTCAAAGTTTCTGACTGGTATTACGTTTGTGTGTCAAGTGTTTTCTTGTTTTGATAGAACTTTGATTCTTGGCTCCAGTGTGTCTACAGTGGAAATTGTTTGGACTAACAATCAACCTGTGCAACTAGGTATCATTATAATGTGGCTGATATAAGGCTGGCACAGCATATCGAGAGAGGTATCGCAGATGGTTTGTTAATAAGCTGTGTATCATCATGTTCGAATCTATGGGCATTAATAATGGATGCTGGAACTGGCTTCACAAACCAAGTCTACGAAATGTCTCCTGTCTTTTTGCATAAGGTTGATCCAATGTTTCTCTCTGTTAATGATTCTCAGGTCTGTGTTCTGTGATGATGATCTTATGTACGAGTAAACTCTGTTCTGTTTCAGGAATGGATAATGGAACAGTGGGAGAAGAATTACTACATAAGTTCTATTGCTGGTGCAAACAATGGAAGCTCCTTAGTTGTCATGTCAAAAGGTACATACACTTTTACTGCTTTCATGAATACTTTTATGTGCTTTCTATATGAATGGTATTTTAACTAGTCTCCGAATTTGTGGATTTTTGCCAATAACTATGGCTAGCTTTTTAGCACGAAAAACCACTTATGGCTTATTCTAGATGTTGTTTTAAATTGGGTTTTGAAGGTACGCAGTATACACAGCAGTCTTACAAAGTAAGCGATTCATTCCCATTCAAGTGGATAAACAAGAAGTGGAGAGAAGGCTTCCATGTAACCTCAATGGCAACAGCTGGAAGCCGATGGGGTGTTGTTATGTCCCGCAATTCTGGCTACAGTGAACAGGTTAAGACTTTTGTCTTGATGAGATGACTTCTTCCTCTTCCTTCAATTATTGGTTTATAGTTTTCATTTCTGGTTTATAAACTCTACAATTGATCTCTCTGTGCAGGTGGTTGAACTGGATTTCCTGTATCCGAGCGAAGGCATCCACAGGCGTTGGGATGGTGGATTCAGAATTACATCAACAGCAGCAACAACCGATCAAGCTGCTCTAATTCTAAGCATCCCACGGCGTAGACTGGTCGATGAGACACAAGAGACATTGCGTACATCTCAATTCCCCAGCACACATGTCAAGGTGAGTAGAGTAAAGATTACTGAAATCTCTGAGATTTCTTTCCGTCTTCCCATGAACAATACCTGAGATCTTGTGTATGTATTGTTTTACCTTTCGTTGTGCAGGAAAAATGGGGAAAGAATCTCTACCTCGCATCGTTAAGCTATGGCCGAACTGTATCTTAAAAACTCGTTAGTAAAAATGTTGTAGGACGAGAGAAAGATGCCTCGAAGTCTCTGTTCCTATTCCATATCCAAGTCGCCGGCCTCTTAAGGCTCTGTTGTGTTTTTTTTTTTCTCGTTTTCAGTTGAATTGTGAAGCAAAAGGTGCTGATTGTGTTGCTGTATCTCCTCTTCAATTGTGAAGTAGCGAGGCATAATCACCTGTTTAGCTACACATTTCCCTCTAAAACTGCTATTTAATTTTATATTAAAAGAAGATATTTTTTGTTACCAAGTATTATAATACTATTACAAGTTCAGTTGTCAAATAGTGTTACCTAAGTTATTGTATTCACCATTTAAAGCCACACCGATCTTAAACAGTCATCATCTCTCATCATGATAATGATTCCCAATGGCCATCTACCAAATCTCCCTGCGAGTACCATTTCCACTTTTCATGAAACCCTTCAGGATTACGATGATGGTAATAAACTCAACGTGTTTGTAACACCATACAACGATAATGGTGATGATGATGCTTAGACAAGTTCTTCAAGGCAAAGTATTATCCTCCTCACAAGATCACGGCCTTCTTCTCCCCACCACGTACAACTTGCAAATGCCTGGTGATCATCAACGAGTGGACTCATACATCAATCACATGATCATACCATCATCATCATCGCCAATCTCTTGTGGACAGTACGTTATCACTTGAGCAAACCCAGAAACCCTAGTCCTACTTCATCAACATGAGATTCCTAGACATGGGTACGTAATAAATACCTATATATAGAGTCTACATACGTTTTTTTAATCTCTATATAAGGAGGGAAGAGAGAACATAAATAATCAGCCACATGTGTTGATGAGTCCTTTCCATATAATATATTTGATACTACATAGTATAAGAATTTTTGATTGTTACATTTAATAGTTTTTTATAAATGTAGCATTATAAATTTTTAGTTTGGGAAAGGGAAACCATAAATGTTGCTAGTTCTTATTCAGATGTACAATCTTTCTCTCGTCACCTACGTACGCATGCATGTGTTTGTATATGGTCAGTTTGTTTTAGCCTCTGTATTGGAAAGTATTGTCTTTATCTTTGTTTTGGCGCTTATTTGCTTCTCTCTCTATGATATCTAGTGAGGTCAAAATGTGGACTGTCGTAATTCAATGCAATTTTCATGTACACTATATCACTGGTCAACTGTGAGATTCTCTTTTGGTCATTTTAGAATATTTGTGGCGAAAAATACAACTATTCCCTTATTATTTGTTTCGTAATTATATATTACAACCACGTTATAATGAGAACGAAGTTTAAGATTTTATAGCCTGAAAGGAGACACGGAGAGAGACTTAACCGGCCAATTTGATACCTAGAGAGATTCATAGAAGGATTAGACAGACTCTAGGCCGTGACTCTATGACGCCCTTTTGCTATTCTTCGAGCTATGACTCTCCGTCCACCTTTGCAGAGATTTTGAGCTCAACAAACAATAGATGCAATATTTTTTTAGATTCCGGACACGTAACATTCCTCCACTATATGCAACCCAAGCACAACATAACCAGATTCTTCACCCTCCTCCAAGCACTTTATAACTCGCCATGATCCAAAAACGCAGAACACTAGACAGTACATAATCTAGACTTGCACTAGCA
The DNA here is from genome assembly GCA_000411075.1 of Sisymbrium irio. Lineage (NCBI taxonomy): Eukaryota > Viridiplantae > Streptophyta > Magnoliopsida > Brassicales > Brassicaceae > Sisymbrium > Sisymbrium irio. Next base: position 281,548 of record KE154872.1, on the reverse strand, counting down.
GAAAATGGGCAATAACAGGACTAAACCCACCTCAAAGTTACTATTTTTAATCTTGTTTCTATTGTGTAAGCACACGAACGCACAAAAGAAAAGTTTCGGATTCCCTCAAGGATCAAGTTCATAGACACTCTAGAAACAGAACACTGATCATTACTTGATCATTCTGACAGATACACTCAAAATGGAGGTAACGAGAGCGAAGTACCTTATGGTAAGAAGAACTCGAGTGAAGGAAGACCAGATGGGTGGAGAAACCCACGTTCCCTGAGCTCCTGAAGCGTGACAGTGTCGTTGGGGCGCGAATGGAGTGTGCTCTGTAGATTCGACAAGGACGGGAAAATATACGGCGGGACTTCTTGATGACCTGGGAGCTTTCTGCTGTAATGATCTGAGATTGTTCTGCACAAGATTCTTTTCCGTCTTCGACAGAAACCGATTCCTGCTGCGATGCTAACCCTAGAGTATCTCATTCGCTTTTACAAGTAAGTCTTCCCTTTCCCAATAACTGGATGATTTTGGTGATGATGATATTTTGATGACAATTTAGTTGTTTCGCTATTATACTTTTGATACTTTGATTTTGGTGATGATGATACTTTTGATGATCATTAGGGATTTAGGGATTTCATTTTCATTTTCCATGTAACATTATGTGTGTAGATCCATAATATTTCTCACACTTTACCATTTAGGGATTTCTCCATAATGATTCTCACACTTTTGTAACTCTGCTTCTTTCACTTAGTCTTCCCAATAACTTGATTTTGGTGAATAGCAGGATTCACAATTATAGTACCAAAGATTTGGTACTATGTGCTTTACCATACCATGAAAAGAAGGATATATTTCAGCCAATCATGAAGCATATTCTTGGTTATGATTCTAAATGGAGCTTACTTGATACTTAGCACTTCAGATCAACTTACCAGATCTTCTATCATCCAAGAGTGCATTCTCAATAAAATGAGACTTTTGAAGAAAATGTGTGAATTTGTAAATACTGCTTTTTCATTCTTTCTCTCCGTATAAATTCATCATCTAATTAGATTTTCTTTCTTTTTAGTCTTCGAACACGAGGAGTGATCACATTTTCAGTACAACAATTGCTCTAGAAGTGCTTTCCCTTAATAACAAAGTTGAGAGTGAATCTATCTTCACGATTTTGCATCTTCTAGACAAAAAATCTGCACTGATGATCATTGCTGAGCTATCATCAACCTATTGCTTTGATTAAGTTTAGATTGTCATTTTTTTAATCTTTCTGCTAAATCTTGATCGTCTGCCTCTGAAAGTTAGCCTATTCCTAAAGGATAATTTGGCAGAAATAGTTTTTTGTCTTTATATCTCTCTTTTCATCTTATACTTTAAAACATGTGATTCTTAAGCCTCAGTAGTGGCTAACCACACATCATCAACTTCTAAGTCTGCTACATATATGTAGAACAAAAAGGAGCATGTAACCATCAGAAACAAATTTAAAGACAAATTGAGTTTCCTTGAGAGAGTTAGTTTTAATTTGAATTATATTTTAAAATAATAGTAGATAAAATGATATTAAAACTAAATAGAATTTTAGTTTGAATTGTACTACGAATGTACAGAAAATTTTAAATGGATTGAGTGAAATTTATTTCCAAGTTTGTTTCTATTTATTCTACAAAAATTTATTTGGTATCTCTAACATTTTAAAAAAATAAATTAAGAATGAGTTCTTAATGTTTAATTATCAAATAATATTTTTGTTTGAGATAACTTTAGAAATACAGTTTCTGCAGTGTTATAACAATATTTTAGTTTGAGATGACTTAAAAAAATACGAGTTTTTTTAACATTGATTAATAAAAATTTAAGTATAAGATAATATGGTTTATCCAGTATGCTATGCAGCTAGATTAACATAAATCCAATATATGTTTAATCTATTTGATGATGCTTAGTGTTTAAAAAAGTATAGTTGATAAAGTCCACCAATGGAAGCTTAGACACTGAAACTTCCATAAATTATATTTTTTTTTGTCGTAAATTATGTTTGTTAAAACATCTTCAACATATAAATATGAAATTATAAGAAATACTTCAAGTATCCTCATTCTCCAAGGGCTATTCCTCAGTACATAATATACATACTTTCACTAAAAAACAAATATATAGCTCAACGAATAACAACTTTCCAGAATATTATAATCGTAACTTAAACTGAAAGCACAAAAACAATCAATTTAGGCCCTTTATATTCTGTATGTATACGGTATACCTATTGGAAGGATCACTCTCTTTGAATTATGTATTTTGGAAAATATTTTCATAAATACATGATTTTCTAAACAAGATACAAATGCATTATCAAAAAGTTGAATATGTCAACTCCTAACCGGTACTGTATGTACAGGAAAGTTATCCTAAATTTATATTAAAAAAAAATCAGTAACTAAATAATTTTAAAAATAATTGTAAATATAATAATATTTAAAAAATTTCAGTTTGAGTTGTCTTACGAAGGTAAAAAAAATTAATAAATGGATAGTATTTTTTCCGAGCTTGCTTCTTCTGACTTCTACCATCATTACAGAAATTTTATTTCTTCTAAAAATATTTATTTGGCACCTGTAAGTAGCTTTTTCAATACTAACATTTTCAAAAGAAAAAAAATTTGAGGTCTTCCCATGAAAAATACCTGAGGTCTTGTGTATTGTTTTACCTTTCGTGGTGCAGGAAAAATGGGGAAAGAATCTCTACCTCGCATCGTTAAGCTATGGCCGAACTGTATCTTAAAAACTTGTTAGTAAAAATGTTGAAGGAGTAGAGAAAGATGCTTCTAAGTCTGTTCCTATTCCATATCCAACTCGCTGGCCTCTAAGGCTCTGTTGTGTTTTTTCTTTCTCGTTTTCAGTTGCATTGTGAAGCAAAACACCTGTTTAGCTACACATTTTCCTCTTAACATTTGTTACCAAGTATTATAATTCAGTTGTCCAATATAAGACCGAAAAAATATCTTTTGTCCAATATCTTTTGTCCGGCACACAACAAGTCTTCGGAAACAAAGCCTACACAAAGGAAGTTTGAAGGTTCAGAATTACAACCCATGAAAACAGAAATAAATTTTGTGATCTTCATATTGTCCCTTGATGTAAACTTCGGAAAGTTAAACTTAAGAAATTTATTTGTTCTCATGCAATGTCTTTTAACCATGATTGAAAGATCAATCAATAAGTATGAAACCCTAAATTAAGCATCAAGAAACAAAGACACTGAGTGTTTCTACGCAACTCATGTAACAACTAGTATGATTCTAAGCTAATAGCCGAGTTGGTTACATCAGAAGTGATGTGAAAAAACTGAGAAGAGCTAAAAAGCATAAGCATGCAAAAGCCAAATTCTGTATTACAAGATGATAAATAGCCAAACACAAATTAATAATAGTTTTGCGAAAAGAAGATATGTGAAAAGAAGATGCATGAAGCAATACACAAGCAAAGTATTGTAAAAAGAATGATTGATAATGACTTTATTACTACTGTCTCGGTTGGTTGATTGATTTGCAGTTGCACACTTGCACTAAGCTTGGAACATATGAAGAGCTCACAGGTGGGAGACGATATCCCTTGGGATTGACAGGAGCATCTCCGATACAAACAGATTTTAAGTATCCATCTTCTTTAATGATGTGAGCTGTTTGGTAGCGAGATGTACTGTCTAGAAGGAAAACCACAGCAAGTTTCTTCTCCTCGTCAATGAAAAAACTCCCAGCAGAAACTTCAAACAAAAAACTAGTTGACCCTATCAAAAACTTGGTCCACGAAACGACATCAGGATTAATCTTATCCGTAACAAAAATCTCTATCCTGTCAAATGTCTCCCAGCGCTGATATAAGACAGCGAGCTGCTCTTGTCTAACACAAGATAGAGACACAAAAACTCCAAAACTGTCGCCAGTGTCAAACGGCAGAGGCAGACGCGGTCCAAGGCTCTCGGTGGTGAAATCAAAACACAGTAAAAAGTTTTCTTCCAAGATTCTTTTCTCTCCTCCAACCTTTATTGTTTTCCTTGCACAAAAATAAATATTTCCCTTCAAAGACGTGAAGCTATGACTAGGCAGTACTTTCCAGTCGGGGGGAGCCACATCGAGAACCTTCCACGAATTAGAGCTAAAATCGTAGACTTCGAACCCTATATCGTAGCTGCTTGTGCTGGTTTCATGAAACACAAAGCAAAACTTGAAGATTTTGTGGTTACGGTTCTTGTCATACCCTAGGGCATACCTTTCGAACCCGTCCAGTTTCGTCCTCGGTTGGATCCACCTCGTTTGCCCCAGATAGGGATTCCATACCAAGATCCTGGACTTGTCTTCCTTGAGGGTGCATAGCAATAAGCCGTCACTTTGAATGACATCATATATCTCGATTTGATCAAGTATACTTACTTGTTTAATAGATGGATCAACAAAGTGTTGGGAGTTGCGAATTCCTTGGAGATGGAATTTCATAAAGCAAACCTTGTCATCCATTATCATGAATCCCGTGAACTGTTTCCTTGCTGCTGCTTCTTTACCAATAACCCTAGTTTTAGATAAAGTGTTCCACGTTTTGCATGTTGATCGGACTGGTCCTAGAGAATTCAATGGAACCCTCAAAAATATCTTCTCTACTACCACATCCTCTGGAAGATCCAAAATTGTTATCATTATTATCTCAAGCTTGGTTGCTCAGCAGCTCTTTATATGGGTTTGCCTCTGATGTTATGTTTACAATGGAGCTTTTGTTAGGGCATCTCCATCTGGAAGTATGAGAGAAGATATGTAAACCCCAAAATATTTTAAAATAAATGTAAAAATTGGGTTTAATAACATAGATTATATTGTGAGTAGTGGTCGCGTCACAACAAAAAAAAGATTTAATTTGAGGTCTTAATGTTTAATTATCAATGAAATACCAATATTTTAGTTTCATTTCGTTTTGTTATGATCTAAATTAATACTGAGATATTAAAGATACCAATCATGAAGCATATTCTTGGTTGTGATTCTAAGTCGAGCTTCATTGATGATGTTAGCATTTCAGGTCAACTTACTAGATCTTTTATCATCCAAGTGCATTCTCAATAAAATGAGATTTTTGAAAAAGAAAATGTGTCAATTTGTAAGTACTGATTTTTCATTCTTTCTCTTATTATATTGGTCAGATATTTGAAAATTTCATCAAATATTATGAGTCTGCTTTTATCCAACAAAGTTATGGTAATCATTATTTTTTGTCTAGTTGTGTTTTTTCATATGACCCAATTCCATAATCTATTTTCAAGTTAAGATTTATGAAGTTTAAAGCATAAGTGTTGATTGATAAAAACATACATAAGATTTATGAAAAAAATAAACTTCATTTATCAATTATATTTTAAAATAATAATAAATAAAATGATATTAAAAATATAGATTTTTAGTTTAACTGTACTACAAATGTACAAAAAACTTTACCAAATGGATGGAGTAATTTTTCCAAGCTTTCTTCTACCACCATTATCAAAATTCTATTTATCCTAAAATATTTATCTAGCATCTCTAAATAGTTTTATTATACGTGTTTTTTTTGAATGTTAACATTTTCAAAAGAAAAAAAAAAGTAAAATTTGATCTGAGGTTTTAGTGAATAATTATCAGTGAAATACTTATATTTTAGTTTGAGATGACTTTAAAAAATGGTTTAAAGTCATATTTACAACATTGATTAGTAAAAATTTGAGAGTAAAATAGTTTCTTTTTTCATTTTGTTGTGATATATACATTGATATTAAGATATTGGAGATACTTGAACTATGTTTTATTAACTTTACAATGGTTTTCAGCTCACATTTTAAATTATTCTGCTCTCAGAGATGTCAAAGGGAGAATATCTCATCTATCAAATCCCTTGGAAGATCGGCCATTCACGTCATTTTTTCAAGCTTCGACAAACGACTGCGAGAGAAATGAAGTTTGATGTTCTTTCTAACTTTTTTTAATGTGCTTTTAGAAATCTGGAAGTTTAGAAATTTTTTCGTGATAAAGAAGCTAACAACTTGTGCATCTGATACCATACTTTTCCTAAATTGTTACTATTAATAGTAGTAACTAACATGGAGTAAAAAGAAGACGTCCAATAAGTATTGCTCTTCAACTCAGCGTATATATTATTATCCTTCTGCCTTCTATTCCCGTTTGTTTGAAATTTCTTAGCACTTATTGGAGACAAAACACGTTGGTGAAACAGTCAGTGAAACAAAAGTTGGGATCTTTTGTGTGAAAAGAAGGAAATCTTCTTAGAAAGCAGGGATGGTTTGTAGAAAAACAAGTGATGGCGCAAGAGTATCACGAATTCAAAACTTACTCAGAAAAATATTATAAAATTGAAGAGAATTGCTATTTTGCCGGGAAAGATTGATTCTCTATATCATTGTTTGTATACATAGCGCAGTTTCAAAAAGGGCCCCAAAAATGACAAACGAATAAAGGCAAAAGAGAAACTATGTAATGGGGGGTTAGTGAAGAATCTGAACCTCTCTCTCTTGATAAGTACACGTTTCTCGGGAAAACTGAGTCACGAAATACTGATTAAGAAAAGAAAGAAACCGAAACCTTTTGGGAGCAGTTGGTGGTTTAAGGGAAGCATTTCGTTATTGCCTTGCAACGACACGGGTCCTGCTTCTGCCTTTGCGTGCGTTAGCTATCACACTGATCAACGCACCACATGTGTCTAGTACTGAGTTGGCACCCATCAGCTTTGATCCGAGGGTATTGATCAAATAGGCCAATTTGCTTTCCTTACTGCTTTCTCCCAATTCTTGAAGCTTATGAGCTTGCTCCCGTGAAAGAATACTGTAAAGCTGAAGACGATTGGTTGGATCGTCTACAAAGCTGCCAAAACAAATTCTGACTAATCCAAGTGATTTCGGATCGTCGGTTGATGGGTTGAAGACAAATGACAGCTTCCCAGATGCAATGTCGGGTCTTTTGAACAGATCTTCAAGAACATCGTTATTAACTCCATTATATCTTTGGACAGGTTTCTTTGGGTTACTGCGAGAAACATTCACAACGTGTTGAATCCGCGACGCTTCTCTTAAACCGCTTAAGTAGGCCCCGTGCATTGTGGCTGGATGTTGCCTTGTCGTGGCCTCACCAGCAAAGAATAGTCGGTTATTTACACTTTCAGCTAGAATGTCGTAGTCCACGCCGGATGAACCAACCCTTACATGTGAATATGACCCATATGACAAAGGATCACTTCCCCATCGAGTGCAAATAGTCTGTATTGGGTCAGGCACAACAACACCTTTAGGACCATATATGCCTGCAATTATGTCAGTCACAAAACATTGTTACAGCGACAATTTGGAAGCAGCAAAAGGTGGATTTACTTTTGGCGTTATCAAATATTACCTCTGAGTTTTTTCATAACACGGTGAAGTAAAGCGGATGGTTCGGTGCACTCAAACCTTTGAGCAGCTTCTCCAGCAACTAAGGCAACCAAGGCAGGGCCACCAGAGACTGTGTGGTATGCATAGAACAGAAAGAATTCTCCTCGGTCGATACTCTTTTCGGCGAGGCATCCAAATGTGTCCAAATCGTCACCCCAAAAGACAGACGGGAAAAGCATGGCGACTTTGTTCAGAAGACCAAAACCCAACCTGTCAATGGCAGCTTGTTTTCTTCTCGGTAAATCAGGCTCAAACTTAACACATCTTTTCTTCAAGACTCCGAGAGGCAGGGTGCAAAGAATCATGTCTGCTTGAAATATCTGGCCGCCAGAAATAACTTCAGCTCCTCCTTCTCCATACTTGATAGCATCAACTGTTTTCCCATAGAGAATAGGCAAACCTTCAGCTAGTGCATTTATGAGTCTCCAGTTTCCACCGGCAAGGAAACAATGATCCCCACCCATTTCGTATGGATCATCCTGATCCCAATAAGCAGCTGAAAGATCCGAAAGACACCCAGCGTTAGCATATTCCAAGTTAGCAAGATGCCAGTCAAAAAGTTTTCTTTCGTCTGAGTCCTTAGCTACACCGTACAGTACCCTGAGAGTCTCCAAGACTTCACCCAAAGAGATCTTACTAGCTGCCCCATCCATCATCTCCCTCACTTCAGTGACCTTATCGAGCAGTTTATTAAACCCAAACTCAACATTGGAGTCAACTACCTTATCAACAATCGCTCCCTCTGAGTTATACAAAGGACAGTGGTCTCTAACCTTGTGAAGAGGAATAGAAAGCTGCCTCGCAAGAACACCAAGTGGGTTCGCATGTAGACCCGTGATCACACTCCCACCAAGTTCAACAGCTGCAAATCTATCCTTACCTCCCATCTTCTGAGTGTAGACTCGACCACCAGGACGACTCCTAGCTTCCAAGACAAGAACCTTAAACCCAAACGACAAAAGCTGTCTCGCAGCAGCCAAACCAGCAAGTCCAGCACCAACAACTATGACTGATCCTTCCGTACCATCCTCAGGCACGTAAGGTGCAAACAACGGAGAAACACCGAAATTGATGTATCCATTAAACAAGAGAAAATCATAAGCAGCTGATATCAAATGCTCACACTCACTACTCACGGATTCTCTAATCTGATCTTTAAGCAACCATATCCGAACGTTACTCCTCCACCTAGCTACTATATGATTCCTAACAACTATGTAATCGTTCTGCTCTTTCCCGCCTAATTCTCTTACCACACCAGCTCGAATCTCCTCCTCGAGCAATTCGTCGATTGGGAAGCCTACGGATAACGCAATCAGAGCCTCCGTCTCCGTTTCTTTCTCCAACTGTTGCTTCGTCTTGAACTTCTTTTTGGAACTTCCACCTAAATGTTCCTCCATCAATTCATCCATCGCGTTCTCATCGTAGTTCTTCCTACTCGCTTTTCTCCTCAACGTCCTCCTTGGAACCGCTCCGTCCGACGCCGGATTATCCATTTTACGGTAGACTCTTCGCCAAATCGCCTCCTATTCGTTTTCTTCGAAACCTTTTAACCCTAATCTAGTCATTGTTCTGAATCCGAGTTTCATCTAACTATATATAGCAGCAATCGAGTCCCGTCTACCTCTGATTAAATGTTCATCACCTCCGAGGATTCTGGAATTTTTATATTCAAACAACAAACTCGTGGTCGCCGAATTGATCGGAGAAATCCGCCGGTAAATCTTGCAGAACGGAAGCGATTATCTTTCTCCGATACTCAAGTCGCGACTTTCGAACCCGCGTCGGATGATTGCAGGAACATGGGCCTAAACTAATATAATCATTTAGGCCCATTGGGTTATTATTTTACCGTGGCGAAGATATTAATGGTAGTGTACTACGATTGTGGATGATACATGTATATACACGATGGATAAACAAATGGGAAAAATGTCATAATAATCCTCAACTTTCAAGTTTAGGTAAAATAAACCTCAGACATTTTTGATGGTGAAATAAATATTCAACATTTCGTTGACAACTAAATAAATCTCAAACTTTCATTGATCGTGCCATTTTAGTCCCATCGTTAAATCATTAAACAGAGTAAATAAACTCTGTTAAACTATCGTTAATCTCAATCCGTTTATGTATAAACGATGTCGTATTATTGAAATCCCCAATTTGAACCCTATATCTCGTTTCTCTTCTAATTTTTTTGTTTGGGTGATTTCGTTTCTCTTCTATTCTTCAGCCATTTGTTCTCTCTTATCTACATATTCTTCACCAATTATTCACAGTTCCTCTTGATTTATGTTGCTTTGTCATGGATTCGAGTTTCATTCAAGGGAGTTCTAGTTCATCTAAAGCAGTTGATATTGGAGATCGTGGCATTCCATCAAAGTGTGTATGTGGTTTAGGAGTAATGATCCTGACATCAAAAACTCAAAAAAATCCTGGCCGGCCGTTCTTCCGTTGTAAAAGCAAGAGGGATGTAACCAGCTGGACAACCAAGAACGATGTAAGTGTTTTGGTTTTTTTTATATGTTTGATGTGTAATCAGGCAAAAACTAAGAGAAGCTTCGTTGATGCAATAGGGTCACTTATTTAAGTGGGTAAAGGAAGCTGTGCAGGAGGCGGTTGAAGATGTATTACCAAAACTAAGAATCATGGCAAATGATATTATTGAAGTCAAATCTGAAGTGAATGAGTTAAATGTTGCACTAAAAGTATGGAAGGAAGATGCGATGGGGAGCAAGATGGAAATCGTCAAGTGGAAAAAATTGGTGAAATTATGTTTTGTGTGGCTTTTCATTGTAACAATTGTCATTGCTTACCTAATGGTTGGTAAAGCAAAGAAAGAAAGAGCTGTTCTAACTTATTAGTATAAGCAATTTTCATCCAATTGTGCTGTATTTTGTTCTGTTAAAGTATGGTTTTTACTTTAATGTTTGGTACTCGTTTTGCCAATGTTAAGCTTTTGTTAGCACTTGATGATGCCATGTTATGCGAAATACACTTTGTTTTGTGAAAAGATAACAACTAAAGATGAAATAAAAACTGCAACAACACAAACGATGTTTGAAAACAACCATATCCGACAACAAAAAACCAACCATATCCGACAATAAGAAGAAAACAAACAATCGGAGAACAATAAGAAAATAACAGGTCCCATAAAACAACGAACTGAAAGAAAGAAAATAACATTCAAGCAATGATCCTACCTTGAACATTCAAACCACGACCTCCACCCTCCTAGCCCACGTGTCGTTGGTGCTTCAGAGGCGTCTCTTTGTTGCCATTGTGCGTCAGAGGATTGTCCTTGTGTCCGTGGTGCTGCAGAGCCTTGTCTTTGGGTCTTTTGTGCTTGTGATCCTTTCGAGGCTTCTCTTGTTTGTGGTGTTTGCCTTTGTGATCCTTGCGAGGCTTGTCCTATTTGTGATGGTTGCCTTTGTGATGGTTGCCTTTGTGATGGTTGCCTTTGTGATGTTTGCCTTTGTGATCCTTGTGAGGGTTGTGATCCTTGTGAGACTTCTGGTCCAACACCAGCTTGTCCGTTTGCTTGTCCTTGTCCAAATAATGGATGCCTTGGTTCCTGATTTAAAGACATCTTAGACAGAAAAGTGTTAAGAAAAAAAGAAAATAGAGACTCGAACATACCTGATCCTTCCTTGGTCGGCCTCTTGGTCTTTTCGGCTGAGCTTCAACAGTTGGATTTTTACAAGTTACTCGCGTGTGCCCTCCTAGCTTGGCGTATGGTTCTATTGAAAGACTTACATAGGTTGTTTAAGTTATCATTGCAGCACGTACCTACTCGGAAGTAAGCTCTAGACCATGTCATAGGATTCGTTTTTAGTAGAGATGCATAAGCAGCTGGATTGTACTTCTCTAATGCAGCCATATGAGAAATATACTGTCCTGTAGTGTAATTGCGTGCAATCCTCCAGAACAAGCGTTGTAGTTCCATATCATGACTATTTCGCTTCCAATTCTCCATTATATGCTTTGCACATTGTCGGTGTTCAGCTTGTGGCAGAATGTTGTGGATAGCTTTCACAATACCCTGCAAAACATATCACTTAGATGACTGAAACAATAATGAAATGACAGTTAAGTAACGATATGAAAGCTAACCGATTGTTTATCAGATACGAAAGCTACTTTTCGTCCATCCTCAAGACCCAAAGTAGCAGAGAGCAATCTCACAAACCAGTCCCAATTATCATCATTCTCTACCTCCACTACAGCCCAAGCAATTGGAACTATCCTATTGTCTCCATCTCTTCCGACAGCAGCTAAGAGATGTCCTTTGATGTCCCATTTCAAAAAAGCACCATCTATTCCAATGATGGGTCTACAAGTATTTTTCCAAGACTCTCTCTGAGATTTAAAACATATAAAACATCGATAGAATCTCTGTAAACTTCCAATTGTTGGCCCTGGAACAGTTTCAATCTCAAATGTTGACCCTCTATTTGATCGAAATATCTCTGCTTGATAATCCCAAATCCTTGAAAAATGGTCTATATGACTAGCATTTGCTTCCTGCCTAAGTCTTGACTTTGCCTTAGAACATTGTTCCTCACTAACTTCCAGATTGTAGTCTCGCTTAATCTCTGCAGCCATCTGTTGTTTCGTTATATTTCCCTCCTTTTTCAGTCTCCCTGCATACAACCATGCAATCGTTCCTCGCTTCAACATGTGAGAGTAGCCTGATCTCACACATATATGCTTATTCTCGTAAACCTTTATTTGCATCTTTTGTTTCTTCTTTTCGTAAGAGCAATAGCATCTCCATGGACACTTAACATCTGTGGCTGCACATTTTGCACCAATCTTCAAAGCTTGTGATTTATACAGCTTAATGTCGTATCTAATCTTCAGGGAATACTTCAAAACAGCAATCTTGAAATCATCTGCACAGCTAAACGTTTTCCCCAACTGCAGCAGCACTTCAGGATGGTCGGGTGGTTCTACATGATCATCGTAGCCACTATCTTCCACTTCACTTGATGACATAGGATCAGGAATTTTTTCATCTTCCCATATATCATCTCCACTGTCTTCATCAGTCAACTCTTTCTCATCTCTCGCATCTTCTCCAAATTTCGCTTCAAAGTCTTTGCAAAATTCTTCTTCAACACCAGTTTGGTTTCCCTCTTCCTCATCACAAAGTTGAAGGTTCAACTCCTCCTGATTTCTGTCTTCTTCATCAGAAGCTTCATACCCAATATCATCATTATAATCTTTGTCACCAACAATCCCACATTCATCTTCATTCCAATTTTCACCCCCACTGTATAGTATAAGAGAATTACCTTCACCAGAAGTCAATCTAGGAGCAGTAAGAGCGGGAGCTATTGACTCAGAAGCTACTGAATCGGTAGCTATTGACTCGGAAGCTACTGAATCGTTAACTCTCGCCTCAGGAGCTGCCGACTCGACACCACCATGCTCATCTCTCTTTCGTTTGGAACGATGCTTTTGTTTCCGCTTCATCAGTTAACGCAAAGAAGAAGACAATAATAGAGAAGAAGAGAGAAGTCAAGGAGCAAAGCAATCGATGAACAGAGGAAGCACCACTCGACGAAGATTTATTGATCCGACTAATTGCTCCGTTCAATTGGAAAATTTTCCTTTTTTTTTATATGACGTCGTTTTCATAAACGGATTGAGATTAACGATAGTTTAACAGAGTTTAATTGCTCCGTTTAATGATTTAACGATGGGATTAAAATGGCTCGGTCAATTAAAATTTGAGATTTATTTGGTTGTCAACGAAATATTGAGTATTTGTTTCACCATCAAAAAATTTCGAGGTTTAGTTCACCGAAATTTGAAAGTTGAGGATTATTATGATATTTTTCCCATAAACAAATAGATATGTTTACATGTCACTATTGACATTAACCAAAGATACACAAAGTGGTGTTGTAGATTAATGTCGAAGATAAAGAGAACATGCAGATTTAAGAATGTAGGGTCGTTGTCTCTTCATTTCATCACATAATGAGAAAAATGACATTTCGCCTCGATTCATATTATATCTCACATGGCCTTTCCACATCTCTCTACTCACATGTCGTTTATTTTGTGATACAGATTCTGGGATCAATCAGACATAAAGATCTTAAACCTTATCCATCTTACGCCCATTCTCTTTATATATTACTACATGATATACCACCATACAAAAGGTAATAAAACTAAAAGTAAAATGACGATGGTTAAGAGTTAAGACTCGGTGACTTTGATTATAGAACATAGGATTTATAATCATGTGCGTTCATGCGCCTACACGCATAGATCGTATGTGATGATTGGACCAGGTGTGTTTATGCAGGTACCTGTATAAAGTGTAATTATTATAATGCGGAAGTTGAAAGTATAATTGTAATGATTGTTGAATAAGATACCTTTTTCATGCTAATAGTTGTACACTTTGGACCTGCATGGCTAAGAAAAAAAGTAGTTGCAGCAAGTAGAAGCTCGAAAATGGCATGTAGTGGACCCCCATTTTTCATTGTTCCTACAGTTGTTTTACATCATCATCTATACATTGGGCCATGTTGACGTGTTTGTGTGTGTAAACTGTAAACCATCTTATTATTATTAAAAATCGTTGTTT
>KE154872.1:248641-267390 GCA_000411075.1 Sisymbrium irio | reverse complement strand
TTTTTTTTTTTTTTTTTTTTTTGTAGATGAGTTAAATAGATTTCGTTGCCCTGACGACTCGAAAATTAATTGTAGAAGTACCTGGTACAAAAATTAACTACACTTACATTAATTTAATTGTTTTTACTCAAAATGATAATAAATGTATGTTACCGTTCTGAGATATTGAATGCAATTTTTTCCTCGGAATTGAAGAACCCATTAGTAAATTTAATACGCAACCTCGGAAGAAAAAAAAACACAGTTTTAATGACGGAAGAGACAACTCATTGCACCAGTGTCATTATGAAAATTGAAATCATACAACCACAGAATCCACATTGCTTGAGTGTTTCTGTGGGTTGCAAACATAGCTTAAACCTAATTTCTATTTAAAAAAATATTCTTGTGAACTTTGGCTTTCATTTGTCTTTTACTGTAGTAGTATTAGAGATGTAAATGGATGGAACTAGCGAGAGAAATATTAAATTGTTAACTAATGGGGGGGCAAAAAACAAACGTGGTTACTGCTTTGCTTATTTGGAGCTTAGTGCTACGAATATTGTACTAGTTTACTGATTATTTATATTTTGTAGTTTGCAAAAGAACAACAACAACAAAAATCATAAAACACAATGTTCTTAATAAAAATGTTTGAAACCGGGAGAAAAAGATCACTGACGAAAAAGACAAAAACAAAGAGGGTTCGCATGTTTCTAAAGAATGCATACGCTTAACCTCCATCCAGTTCAGATGTGCAAATTTCCATGATAAGTTTTCGCAAATTCGTGTGAAAGTGTTGGATAAGTCGGACCAAATAATATCACAATAATGAGTATATAATTGTTTTACCCAACTATACTTCATAAATTTAATATTTATAGTTTAGTGTCCAAATACAACTGATGGGTCGCTAGCAATCTACTAGTACAACATAGGTTACGAGCCAAAGGATTAAATTCAGGGTCATTGTCTCTAACTACCGATGTACGACCGAGATTAATTAAGTATGCATACAATATAATAACGAATACGACCAAACAATGTCCTGTTAAGACGTGCATGTGATTTGTTAATGAAAAATGCCCCGCACGATGCACTCTATTTATTTAAACCATATGGCAAAAAGTTGATGTCATTAGGGACAGTAACAAATTATCAAACTTCGTTACTTAATTCTATATTGATAATGAAGTCAAAGACTCGACAAACAGGAGACAATGTACCGCTTTGAAAAGCGGGCTAAGCAGACATTGTTCTGTATCAAAAAAAAAAAAAAATTGTTTGTTTACCAGTTTTAAAATTATAAAACCTTCTGATTTTACTATGAAAGTTGAGTAATCAATTTTGCTAGAAAAAAAAAGCTGAGTAATCACCGGCAACTAATTATTAACATGAGATTAGTAAAGTTAATTGTCTTTGCGTACATCATACATGCTCATGCCGGCACCTACCCCGAGCTAAAACCTCCACTAACGTTGTCGTTTTTGTAGAGATTTTTTTCTTTCTCCTAAGATCATCATTATTGGGGGTATCTATAAGAATCTCTTATAAATTTAAATAAATTTAAAATAAAAAAAGATAAGAGAAAGTGTGTCATGATTTCTTATTTTGGGAATTATAAGAAACCATTCACATGTTATAAGAGACTCATTTTTATAAGTATTAATTTGTTATTGTTCAATCATAATTTTGATTAAATTATTATTATTTTGTTTTTTTGTAAGAGACTCATATTAATTTTACTAATAATGATGTTCTAAAGTCTTGCTTAATTCATGACTTATACAATAATACAATAATGTTTATAGTCGTTTTAATATTAATATACAATAACGCTATAGTCATTGACCAAAAAATCAAAAATATAGTAGTAATAGTACCATGTGGGTGGTAGTGTTAACAAGAGGAGACTGATTGCAGCAGTGACGGCATTGGCCGCCGTTGATGATGTGTCCCGTGACGGTGACAGAGCCGACGTCAAAGAACTTCTCTGGGACCCACACGCACAAAAATATGAACGCTTAACGAAACTAGTCCTCTGGCCAGTCTATACACTAATCAGATTCGAGTCACATACTATTGAAATACCTTCTCAAAAAAACATTTGGAGTCCAAGAGGGTATCTAACATGTTCCCACAAATCACTAGAACAATAAATTATAATCAAACTTTTTAAAAATTGATCCAGAGATATCGTGGGATCATGCGTCGTGGAAATTGTGTAATAGAGGACCACATGATCTGAAGATTTTAATATATTTTGAAATTTTTGTAATCAGGAAAAGAGAAAAAATGTTGAAATTAGGAAGATAATGATTAGAGGGATGGTTCGGGTTGGACGGACCCACGGTGGTTTACTAAATGACACCCGAGCCTGAACTACCTGTGATTGTGCTCTGTTCATTACTTACACACATTTTGGACCATTTCCTTTTTATTTTGTCTCTTACACATTAGTATGAATTTTTAATTAACTTCCTTTTCTATATACATAATCCGATCCGATTTCAGTATTTGAATTCACGCAAAGCCAATTTCATTTTTTTTATAAAGGATTTTTTTTTGTTTAAAGAAGAGATGATTCCCTCATTTAGTTTGAACGGTTCGTATAGAATATACTATTGTATCTTAAGATCAACGTAATTTTAGTTGTATTTTTTTAATCATAATTTCAATAAATTTAATCAGACGTGTCGGCTGTGACTACGTACATGTTTAGAAAACCACGTTTAGAGATGGAGACTGCGTTTGATTCAAATTTGTCATATATAACGTCGATTCATTTCCCAAGGTCTGTCATCGAGAGGGTATTTAGGAGATCTAAAATATGGTCACAAAGCTACAAAATTTAAATTCAAACTAAAGAGTTCTTGTATGCTTATTCTGATAAAGGAGGAAAAGGGTAAAGAACAAAGATGGTTATCTTTCATTTTAAGCAATTTTCGAACTAAGCAATCTCAAATTCTAATTTATTAGCAACAGATTTCCATGAAATTACATTTTTTACTTTTAATGCTACTGTTCTATTTCTTGTGAGATTTTAAGTATATAATCTACTATTTTCTATCTTTTATTTTCTGACTCACATCACACCAGTTTTTTATTTATAGAAGTTTAGTTCACACACAGACACAAAGAAAAGCTACAAGTAAAATTTGTTTAGTCACAAAATTTGAATCTTCACTTTTCAGATTGTAGCCCCTCATTTAATTTGGGACCAGTAAAGGTCTAAAGGCTTCCCAAAGGCTAAACTTAACGGGACAATCTTTCGTCCGAATACAACGGCCTGTCTTAGTATAATGGAGTACTTAAAAGAGTAGATAAAACTATTCATCTCTAACCAGATTTAATCAAACGAACGATCATCTAACCCATTGATATAAGATAGTCCCAACATATATTTTGGAATGATTGGGAAAGTTTCAAATTATACAGTTTTTTTTTATATTCTCTGAGGTATGAGATTAATAATTTATCATTTATCTCTGTAATGCTAAAATTTGATATCTCCAAATGCAGCACTTTGGTCAACCAGGAACTGATAAAACAAAAGCAAATTAATTTAAAAGTAACCAGTCCACTTGGTTATCAAAACCAGTGTTTGGATTAACAATAGTAACTTTTAGCTGAAATCATTCAAAGTTTCAAACCAAATCACAGTAATTATTTTAAATAGGCAAAACATATTATATTATTATTTCTGTATGAAATCATGAAAAAAAGGGGGCAAGCATTGGAAAAGACACAATAGATAACAGTAATAAGATAGTGAATTTGTTGTTACAGTAACAATAGCAAACACATAAGTAGAGAGAGTGAGAGAGAGTAGCTTGAGAGCAAAAACCAAAAAAAAAACCCTAAAAAATTAAATAAAAACTTGTGTCCACATTGTTTATCTTCACAGCAGCAATTGGATTTGCTCTGCATTCTCTCTTATAGTTGAAAGACGTGCGTTGATGTGAAAGGAGAGAAGGAAGCTTGAAGACAGACACAATCAATTGGCGAAATCAATGCTTCTGGTAATATCATTTTCCCCTAAGTTTGTTGCGTTCCTCGTCCTCGACTCGTCTCACTCTCTCTTTTTTTACTTATTATTCTGTTGAATCGTTTTCATTGGCGGTGAAATTCATGAGAGAGCTTACTTAGCTTAGTGAATTTACTTATTTTTCCGGTAATATTAATAATATAATCTTCTTCCTCCTCTGGCCGTTTGTGATAAATAATTAAATATAGAAAATTGTTTGTTTGAGTTTATATTATCTATTGGCCGTTCTTAGTTGAATCTCTGCGATAATTCCTTTTCATCTCATGATATTCGTTTTTTTTTAAATCTCTCAGTCAAACGTTTGTTCTCTTCGTCTTCGTCTAGTTTTAAGTATTTCTGTGGAAGGAATTTGAGGTTTTAATCTCCATCCATTGTGATTTTTCTTCTCTTTGATTCTTTAATCACAATCTTCCGTTTGTGTATTTTTGCAGGTTGGAGACAGCTTCTGAGGGAGGATCTCCTCGTGTCTTGTTTGCTCAAGAGGATTCTTGTTTCGTTTGTTGTTGTGGTTGTTGTTGCTGTCAGATCCAAAAAAAATATCAAGAGGCTGTAACAAGCTTTGACTTACTGATTTGACAAAAAAGGGAAGAAGATTCGAAAAAAGGTCAATTGGGTTTGGGTATCAATTTGGTCGCTTTTTTTCGCTTTACGGGAACCAAATTATTATTATTATTATTATTAGGCAGACCTTTTTGGGTGGGATCTTGGAGTTGAATCCGTTGTGGAGTTCAGAATCTTTGTTGGTGTTAGGTTTATGTACTGTCTTCTTTTAAGAGTTTCATGTGATTCATTGGAGGAGGGAGAAAGAAAAAAAAGCGCAGAGAGGAGGTGTTGTCAAGTCTATGAGTTTTGTTGTATTCATCTGCAAGGTCTTACTGGAATGACTAATCAAAGAGAACAGTCTTTGCTTCTTGTCTTGATCTCCAACTAGGTGGGGGCAACCTAAATAATGCAAACCTAATGGTATCTTCCAGAATCTTGTGAGCCTCTTCAACAAAGTACAGTTCCTCTGCGGATCGTGAGTTTATAAAGACAAACTAAAAGAGGGCCAAGAACAGTTTCTCTTACTCTTCTCTTCTCTTCTTTCTCTCTGCTTCTGGAGTCTAAAATGAATCGTCTACAGAAGCGAGGGAAGCAGGAAAAGCCTCTAGTTTCTGATGGGGCTGAAAAGGTTATCGTCGCTGTTAAAGCGTCTAGGGAGATTCCAAAGACAGCCTTGATTTGGGCTTTGACTCATGTTGTTCAGCCTGGGGATTGCATTACGCTCATTGTTGTTGTCCCGTCTCAAAACTCGGGTACGTTTCTTGCCACGGGTTTTGTTGATCTTTTCTTGTATCATATGTCGTGTTGGTCTTTTGCGTTTGTTCTTATATTCTGTAGGTTGATGATCTTACTGTCTCTCTTCTGATGTTTAGTTTTCTCTGTTTGTCTTTATCTAATTTAATTTCTCATGAATGTGTAGGAAGAAAACTTTGGGGTTTCACTAAGAGTTTCCCAATGTTTGCTGGGGATTGTGCAAGTGGTCACCGGAAACCACACTCTGAAGCACTACCAGCGATAAAGAGCGATCTAACTGACACTTGTTCCCAAATGATTCTCCAGCTTCATGATGTCTATGATCCGAATAAGGTTTGCTCTCTTGCAGACATCTTTAGCTATGATGAGCCCGTCAAAGCATCACATGGTTCTCATGCTATTTTGTTGTTGTTTGTGATTGTTTTAAAGATAAATGTCAAGATTAAGATTGTTTCTGGATCACCCTGCGGAGCTGTTGCTGCTGAGTCGAAGAAAGCACAAGCGAACTGGGTAGTACTAGACAAGTAATAATCTCCTTTCACCATATATCATTTTTCCTTTAGTTTTTGTGAACATTATATGGGTAAAATCTCGTAATGATGGTTTGCACCGTTATATATCTTCTTTCACCAACTCACATTATGGTACTGTGGTTTGTTTTACAGACACCTCAAGCACGAAGAGAAACGTTGTATGGATGAATTGCAATGTAACATTGTGGTGATGAAGCGTTCTCAGGCAAAAGTTCTGCGCTTAAATTTGGTTGGATCGCCTAGGAAGGATGCTGAGAAAGGGTCTCCTTTACCAACCGGACCAGAAGCAACATCTGAAAAACACACAAAGAACACAAAAGGATCGTTAGATTCTGATAGAGGACTACCGGTAACTCCTACTAGCAGCCCTGAGCTGGGGACACCATTCACAAGTACAGAAGCCGGGACTTCATCAGTGTCGAGCTCTGACCCGGGAACTTCACCTTTCTTCACTTTGGGTATGAGCGGGTACATGAAGAAGGATGGAGCATTAGTCATCAAGGAGAATGATGATTCCGGCTCTGAAACAGAGAGCGAAAATCAATCATTAGCGTCGACGAGTATGAGATTCCAACCATGGATATCAGAATATATTGGAAACCATCGCCATTCATCCCTAGAGGCCGAGGAAAGCCTATGGAAAAATGATGATAGGGCTCAAATATCCACTACTAAGGCGTTGCTTGAGAAGTTCTCTAAACTGGATGTAGAAGCTGGGTTGTCGTCTAGTCGAAGGATGGATCTGGAGTTTAGTGGAAACGTAAGAGATGCAATATCACTCTCTCGAAATGCTCCTCCCGGCCCGCCTCCTCTATGTTCCATCTGCCAGCACAAGGCTCCAGTATTCGGGAAACCCCCAAGGCTGTTTTCATACGCCGAGTTAGAGCTTGCAACAGGTGGGTTTTCACAGGCTAACTTCTTGGCAGAGGGTGGATATGGATCTGTTCATCGGGGTGTACTACCAGAAGGCCAGGTAGTTGCCGTAAAGCAACACAAACTGGCCAGTTCTCAAGGAGATGTAGAGTTTTGCTCCGAAGTCGAAGTTCTCAGCTGTGCTCAGCACAGAAACGTTGTTATGCTGATTGGTTTCTGCATTGAAGACAGCAGACGGCTCTTGGTCTATGAATATATATGCAATGGTTCACTTGACTCCCATCTATACGGTAAGTTTGGCTAAAATTTCCATTTGAGCTCTTTGTGGTAGAGAATGTTATATCTTAGTATCAAGCTCTTATCCAGGTCGCCAGAGGGAAACACTGGAATGGCCAGCACGACAAAAGATTGCTGTTGGAGCTGCAAGAGGTCTACGATATCTTCACGAAGAATGCAGAGTTGGTTGTATTGTCCACAGAGACATGCGTCCTAACAACATCCTCATCACTCATGATAATGAGCCACTGGTATATACAGTGCAAATATGGCCTTTTGCTCATTCATCAACACATGTTGTTTCATATGCTCTTTGGTCCTAAGTCAGCTTTTCAATTTCTATCAGGTCGGAGATTTTGGTCTAGCGAGATGGCAGCCTGATGGGGAACTGGGTGTAGAAACACGAGTGATAGGAACTTTCGGGTGAGACATCAACTAAAAACTATCATTTTCTTCCTGAAACTTGAACAATTTTTCTGTTGCTAAAGGAAAGTACATTTGTGGGTGTGCAGCTATTTAGCTCCAGAATATGCTCAAAGCGGACAGATCACAGAAAAAGCCGATGTCTACTCGTTCGGCGTTGTTTTAGTTGAGCTAGTCACTGGCCGCAAAGCCATTGATATTACCATGCCGAAAGGCCAGCAATGCCTCACTGAATGGGTAATGAATTCACATCTTGATTATTCAGCAAAGTAAATAGTACTGATGCTCGTCGCTTGTAATCTCAGGCACGTCCTCTACTGGAAGAATATGCGGTGGACGAACTTATCGATCCGAGGCTTGGGGACCGTTTTGTAGAAAGTGAGGTCATATGTATGCTTCATGCAGCTTCTTTGTGCATACGTAGAGACCCGCATTTGAGGCCACGCATGTCTCAGGTAATAAAACTTAACCCTTGAAATCAGTCGTCATTTTCACGATGATTCTAACTTTCTGATAATAGACTAAAAATTTGTCTGGTCAATATTGAAGGTGTTGCGTATACTGGAAGGAGATATGATAATGGATGGGAACTACGCATCAACCCCTGGCTCAGATGCAGGCAACAGAAGCGGGCGGTTCTGGACGGATCATTACAACGGTCAGCCAACGAATGATGGGTCGGATAGGTTCAGTGAAAGGCTGTCTACTGAAACGCCAAGATTAGCTTTACGGGAGAGGGAAAGAGGTCAGAGGATGGAACTAAAACATAACAAGCAATACTAAGATTAAGAGAGTAAAATCAGATAACAGTGTCTTATGAAGTTTTAGTTGATAGGGTAAAGTTCCCTGTTTTCAGTAATGTGGTCCAAAGCTAGGAAGAAAGCTTTTTTTGACTCTTGTTATTTTTGTTTGTATAGCGGGTAAGATGCACGAAAAAAACAGTTGCTAAAATGTTATCACGAAATTTGAAATTATTTTTGGTTGAAGGGAAATTCAAAGCACAAAAAAAACAAGAGATCCTTCTTTTGAATCTGAATTATTGGTTTTGGACTACTGTCAAAGAAATGTTGTGAATAGGAGGAACAGGAGAAAACAAAACAATGAGGGCTTTCCTTACGCGCACGACAGACAATGCAATAATGATGCATGAGAGAGAGAGAAGTCAGGTATAAAAATCTGACCTCCCTGTCAAATACAGTGATGCATTGGGTCCTTTGTGGTATCTTTTCTGCTTATCCGCATCACCAATTAACGTTTTTTTTCTAAAATTGAACAATGATAAGAAATTACATATAAACACAAGAAAAACTCAAAATCGGCGAGGACATTGGTGGGGCAGTGATTAAATGACGTTCACTGGACCATGACTAGATAAAGAATTTGATTCGCTTTATCTCTACGTGCATACAAATATCCAACATAAGATTTTAGAGATCTTAAAAGTAAATCTACAGTCTTGAATAATCTTGGCTTAGATGATATATACACATATTTCCAAGTGTCTGCATAGAAGATCCGTCTTCATGACAACAAATAGTACGTGGAGATTTAAAATAACAAACACAGCTTCCTTTGCTGCATATGATTGCTTATGATCTCTCGATCCCGTTCTCAGAAAAGAACTGAGGCTTACTATTTATGAGAAGCGGCTACTGTTTCCTCATCTTGGATCTTGCATATCTGGAAGAAATAAGAACCAGAGCGTGACATTGGTTTAAGCTATAACAACCATGAGTATAACAATCTTGCAAAATGAGAAATTTGAAGTAATCGAGATAATGCAGGAGAACCTACTCTATATGCATGCCGCCTCGGTCTGAAGACGATAAGAGACTGCCTTGAAGATCATTTATGACATAAGTAGCTTGTTCGATTTCCTGTGGTTGGTGAGAGTAAGTATATATATAGACTACAAAGACAAAAATATAAGCATGTATATATTAACAACTGATACCTCAAAATCAGCAAATGCAACCGGCATTCCGCCTCTTGCTCGGATCTTTAGGATATTAAAACCAGGATATCTGGAAGCAAGAGATCACAGATCAATTGGTTTTTGGAAATTACAAAAGCAATGATATGTCAAGAAGTATAGAACTTCTAATGCTATAAGTTTAGGCCATTGCATACTATTTGTTACCTAGACAGGATTTGTTTGAGTTCATCTTCTGTACAATTAGGCCCTAGATTGGCTATAAATAAGGTCGAACATGGTCGAGCACCACAACCTCCTTCAGATGCTTTTTCCAAATGCCCCTGTAGAAATGTGTCAAAAAGCTTTTAAACCATAAACAAGTCTAAATGAAAGTAACGCACAGTAACAATTAAGATTTTCTTAATCTTCAACGAACTAAAGATCGCAACTGGTTGATAAATTAGATTTGGAATGTACTTACACTAGCAGATGGTGCTTTACTATCTTGATCAGAGTCCACGTCGCTGTAAATTAGGAATGAAACCAATATATACATTAGTCTTCTGCGTCTGACATATAGGACTACAAAACCAAGCTTCTAACTTTACTTTTTCAAACTTTTGGTATTATCGTTTTCCTTTGGAGAGTTGCTAATTCCAGGTTCCTGTTCCTCATCAGGATCGCTTTCCCCTAGATGTATCAAAAGATCAAGCAGAAACAATGAACATACAATTAAGAAATGAGGAATATTAAAAGGTAACCAGAACATTACCTTCGTCACTCCGGTCGTCCTGAGACTTAGATAATTTCTTGTTTCTGTTATCGATTACGACATAAGGACCACTTCCTGTCCACACAGACGGTTTATTTACTCATCGATTACTATAACTTGCTCACTCAATAGCGAGAACAAAGTATATATGTATACCTGGCCTTTCTTTTCTTCTAGAGTTTGATCTAGCTAATTCTATATGTAGAGTTGATCCAGTTTGAGGATCAAATTTCACACCCTGGGAAAAAAAGGTTACAGCACAACCAAAATACATAATAGTTAATACAGAGAGAAACTTCAGAAGACAATGCAAAGACAACAATATCACTGTTATTGAGTCACTAATTCGATCACAAGTGAAGCTCACATTCAGCTCACCCATTGCAGCCATAGCGAATCGATGACTCGAGAATGTTGCAAATGCAACAACCTGAAATACCCACCACAAAAGGAAGTACTTTGACATGGACAGAGAGTCATAAAGTTTACATCTTTTTACTCAAAATGTAAGTCTTTTGGAGAAAAGAAAAATACGAGCTTTGGGAATCCGAAATGGGAGTAATTACAAACCTGGTCGCCGCGTCCAGTGTACTTGAGCTGACAAGACTCGAATCCGGGACGACGCCGGAAGAGATTGTGGATCTCACGAGCCTTGACGTCGTCAGGCAAGCTAGATATGAAGAGTGTGTTAATCGCCCCAGGCTCGTCGACGAACTGCGGCAGCGGCGGCGGAAGAGAGTGAGGATTGTAGACGTAGTAAGGATCGTACGGTGGGTGATACGCCATTTTTCTCTGGCCGGCGGCGAGGTTGACGGTGGTAATAAACGCCGGCGAAGGGAGCTGACGTACACGATGTGTTTAAAAGTATGAATATAACAATGGCCCCTCCTTATGAAATTATATGGGCTGATACTATTGGGCCTTAATGAAAGCCCATATTTAAATATGTGGTGGATATACTGCGACTTTTTTTTTCTAGGCTTGAAATTGACTTTGTAGATTTTATATAAATTTTCTTCGTTTGATAGATATTTTTCACGGGGTTTGAAACTTGAAAGGGCCCAACAAAATGTACCGACGTGAGATTTCCTTCGTAACCTTGAACCAAAGATGAATGACCTGTAAAACTTTACATGATGCAAAAAGGGAATTTCCATTAGATTCGTTTTTTGAGTTTTTGTTATTTATTTTTGGTGGGGTTTATGTAATGTAATCTTGATGACTTCTTTTTTGGACATTGATATCATCATGTGCCAGAGAAAAATCATCTGAAAAGGGATTCATAATTTGATCTTGAGATAAGATATGTTCACGAAAAGGTAACCGAAACGTAGCAGCCTGCATGGCGAAGAAAAGAAGGCAACGACCTACATTATTGAGCTAGTTCAAGGAATTGATAAAGTCTTTTGTCAATTGCTTTGTGTTCTTTCGTGGACTAATCCAAATGATTAATATTTTAGAGTAAATTATACTATTATCTCTATTTATATTTATTTGTTGTTTTAAAGTTATACACATAAATTAAGAAATCATTAATTTTATTAGATTTTTAATACAAAACATCATTAATTAGTTATCTAAATATTTTTCAATTAATAAAAAAACAAACTGCATAATAAAAATAATTATAAAAAATAAAAATAAATAAATTTTGCATTAAAAACTGAAAACGACACCTAATTTTAAACAAAAAAAATTTCTTTAAAATGACAACTAATGACAACTAATTGTAAAAGAGTACACAATAAAACAATCCATTAGTCTTTCGAATATAATTAACAAACTCTTTAATAATGTAGAATGGTTCAGACTTCAAACTCGCAACAACTAACAACTAAACGTTCATCACCCAAATCAAAACTCAAAAACAAATGAGAGGGAGAGAGAGAGGGTCCCAAATGGCCAAATCCCAAACCAAACTCACACCAATAATAAATTAAAATTATTAGTATTACTTATTACACATCAAATGATAAAACAAAAACCAATATTATAATATACAAAAAAAAAACACGAAAGTCCGAGATCAATCAATGAGTCGACGGGTAAATGACGTCATCCCTGAAGAGCCTCAGTCGTCGCCGCCTCTTCGTCCAAGAAGAGATCCTCCGTCTTCCTAACAACTGCATGGATCAAAATAAGAACAGCTCCGACCGACAAGGCCCCAACGATGTTGAGCGTGGCGTTGGTCAAGAAGAGGAGAACGATGGTTATCACCGATAAACAAATCATGACAGTCTTGTCGTCGACCTGATAACGAAACACCTTGATAGGCTCGTCGCGCAAGAAGTAGAGAAAGATCCACACGAAAACCAACACGGTCAAAACGATGAGCGACGTCGGGTGCTTGATAAGGCTGAAGAAGATGACGATCAAGACGACGATCGCGTAGTTCGTCTGGAAGTAGGCTAGGTTCTTCTTGATCCTTGAGAAAGCGTCCGAGACCCCTCGAGGGATCCCCATGGAGTGGAAATCGAACATCACTCTCCATGGACGGCGCGTGGCGAGTCCTTCTTTGATACGTTGCTTGGCGCGTGATATTGACTCAAGATCCACCACCGGCGAACCGTGAGACGACGTCGGAATCGCGCCGTAGTTTGTCATTTTATTATATTTGAATAGAGGACTAAATGGATAATAATGGAAGACTCTTGTGATTTATATAAAATTGGATACTCTTGTGTTATATGAAGGTCCCTTGAATTAGGTGATGCACATATTTGCATTTATAAACTAAATCTATGTTTGTGGAATAAAACAAAGATTAATTGAAACAGATCGTAATTGTTTTCCGCAAAAACATGTGTGGTAATATTACAATAGTGTGTTAGCGTGAGGATTTGATTCACTACCTGGTCAAACGTCTGAAAGTTATAAAATTTAGATTATCTAGATTTGGGTAACAGCAACTTATACTACTACTAGTAGATTAACATGTTGAAGGACAGTTTAGTTTATTTGAAAGGATAGTTAATGACGATTTTGATAAAGTAACGGTGACAGACAAGGAGTCACCGAGTGAGACGACATTATTGAAGTGTCCTACGGGTTAACACGTGGCCCCATTCTAGAGGAGTCTCTCTGGCATGTAGTTACTGTTTTTTCCCAAATGTCATGTCGGCAAGTCTATGAGTAAAATATTTACAATTATAATCCCTCGTACTTTGTCATGATATTCATTCAGCCCCAAACGTTTTCTTTCTTCACATTCGTAACCAAATGACAAAAGCAAATGGCCAACACGAGCTAAGAACAGATACTTCCCACACGGTCCGAACCTTACGTTCGGAACGTATATCATTACCTATATAATGCATTCTTCAAGAACATGCAAAGAAATATATCGATAAAATAAAGAATATGGATATCGCCATACAAATAAAATCTCCATGACCCAATTCCCGCAACAAGGCTGGATATAATAACCAAGACATAAAAATTAGGTCTCGAAAACCTTATAAGCAATGAAATAAATAGAGACCTAACACCAAAATTTCAGAAATCTCAGCTGCGGCTGCGTATATCGAAGTGTACTATGTTTTCTTCAAGTTCAATTCCTCTTTGAAATTTTCTCAAAAGAAAAGAAAACAAGTAAAACATTTCTATGCGGGAAAACGATGCCATCTCCTATCTACTTAACGGCTTTCCAATTTCATTGATTTTGGGCTTTTAAAAATATATGAACTTAGTTTAACGGGCCTATCATAAGTGAGGCCTCACTTTTGACAACATATGAGTCCAAGTTATTTCATGTAACTCGTGGTCGCATTTTTTAAAAAAATGTTAAAAATATAATCATTAGTTGGTGATGGGGTGATGATATTGGCTGTTAGTGATGTTCAGTGATAACAACCCTTCTTTATCTTGTTACGTTTAGATTTATTTCAGTGGGTTGTTATGTTAATTACATCTACTCATTTCGTTGGAAGATAAGGAATATCACTTTCTTACTCATTATTATATAACATCTAAATTATTGGAGGCCAAAGGTTGTCCCTTAACATCCTTTCGGAATCCCACAATAATTTATCAAATCCGAAATTGGTAACATACCAAATACTCTGTAACTATATTACAAATACAAAAAATATATAATTAACGATTAAACGTCCAATCGGTGTGAATCACAAGAACCAAAGACTAATCGCGAATCATTCAAACCATTTTTTCGAAAGAGAATTAATAAAACAAACAAGAAAAGGCAGAAAAAGAAAAATAATGAGATACGCGAACAGTTTAAACGTCTTGGTTATGAGTTCCCAAATCTAAAGAATAGATTTGATAGACTTGTACACATTAAGAGAGAGAGACTAAACTATGTACACACATGATCACGATACATAGCTTGATCCCGTCTTTTTCAACATAACCAACAAACTCTTACGCCTCTTCAATTCTTCCCAGGTTATTTTGGTTCGATATTGATAACTATAAACTAACGAAAATCAAGAAAATACTGATGTAGCATATATAATATATATACTAGACTATGTAGCAAACTTAAATTTATTTAACGAACAGAAACGATGATATCAAAGTGAATGATTGGCCAGAGTTCATAAAATTCTCTATAATGATTTCCTTAGTACAGATACGTAGAGGAAATAGTCATGGAAATTAGGATTCTAAATCATGAATACACATAGTGATAAATATCATACACCTTTGTATACTACTAGAAAACGAGAAATTCTAACGCCAACAAAAGAAATAAGCAGCTGGGGTCCACGTGGAGCCAACATGAGGTTTTGTGATTTTGTCCTTATATGACTTTTGACGGAAAACTACAAATAGTTGAGACGTGTTTTCCCACACGTGTGACTCCTTTTTTTGTCTCTTCACTCCATTATGTATGTCGTCTTTTCTGTCTCACTATCACTTTCAGTTCATTACCACTTTCAAACACTCGTGTGACTTTGATAATGCAAAATCGATTCTCCATTTTCCACTTAAGAAAGACAATTATCTTCGTTTGATCCAAATGGGTAATTTGTTCTTCATATGTACAGTAGGAAAATTTATAATTGTATCTTCATCTGCAACCCATCTGTATATCATAATCACCAATAAAAGTCAATATACCGGCATATTATCTTGTACCGATAATCCTGATCTTCAGCAGCTTAACCAAAACAGAAGATTGTCATTGTAATATTTTGACTCTAACAATTTAGATTTAGATTTTAATGTTAATCGCTAGCTAAAAGCTTTCCCAAGAAACACATTCTGCGTTTGTCGTTTAAGAGTTGAGTCCAACTTGCCAAAAAGAGATGAGACTTATATGGTCCTAATGTACCACTTTGTCTAAAGCCTAGAGCACTTGCCACAACCTTATCTTTCTGTCATCAGATTTAAATATTTACATTATAAAGTAAATTATTTATTACCTGAAGCGAGTGACAAGATGGTGGAGGAAAACTGAAGCTTCAAGACGAGCCAAATCGAGACCAGGGCACAATCTCTGACCACCTCCAAAAGGACTGAAACTACTCGTGTTCATGTCCCTTTCCTATTGTATATGAAACACGTATGCCTAATTAAATATATAATTCTTCTTAAATATTTGATTGTATAGCAACTGTGTTTATGTGATTCTTACTTGCCACCTCCAGGGATTGAATTTGTAAGGAGAGTCATAATAAAGTTTATCAAGATGGACTGATCTGAGATAAGCCAAGAAGCACCATCCTTTTGGTATCACATATCCTTTTATTTCAACATCTTTCATTGCTTTTCGCATCACTCCAATTATAACGTTTCCCATTCTCAGTGTCTCTGTAATGACCTGATGATAATTAGTTATAAAAATTTGTTAAACGAGTTAGCCACCTTTTCACATATAATTAACTCATATCAGGGACAAGGAGAATATATACACCTTTTGTGTAAAAGGTAAAGACAAATAGTCATTCCAATATAGTTGCTCTCCTTTCAGTTCTTTCAAACTTTTCAGCTCCATGTTTTCTTCCTGTTAAATCAAAAATATAAGTAAGAAGGGCTTATAATTTTCTCGTGGTAATCATATATCCACGACTTAATATAGATTTCCAATCTATAAATCTTTTAATGAGCGTTCACTTTTCTGTGAAAGAGAAAAAAGTCTATCATTATAGCACAAGCTTTTGTATTGTCTACAAGATTGTATACTAAAGTCCATACTACAAATTTAAAATTTTTAGCCATCATGTGAAAGATATATATATACACTAGGAAAAAATTTCACGTATACATTAAACATTCAAATTCAGCTTTAATATTAGAAAAAGGGACGACGAACTAAGCTATCATCACTTGATTATGGTTTAAGTTAATTACCGTTAGAAAATGAAGAGCAGTTGGAGAATCGGAGAGAAATTTGACGGCTAGAGTGATGAGGACAGGTACCGAGTCGTGGCCAGGAATCATCATGTCAATCATATTGTTAGCAATCAAATTGTGGGTTAAATTTTCACTTGAGTCCTTAAGCAGCACATCCACAACATCTTTTGCAATAACACCATCTTGTTCTTTGTTGTTTGCTCTCCCAATTTTGCCTTCTATGATCCTTTCAACTTGCTTCACCATCTTCTTCTTAGCTTGGAGAGATCTATGAAGTTGGGTTCCAGGGAAGTTAATTGGCAATGACATGAGTCCAGTGATGAATTTTTCAAATTCTTCCTTTAACTCTTCTAACTCTTCTCCTTTCTCTACACTTATCAATGCCTTGGCAAGTACTTTGAATGCAACCTATCAATTAAAAATAAAACAATTAATTACATGTGGAAACACAACTAAAAGGGTAATAATTAGTTCTCTTAAACAGAAAAAAGATTAGCTTGTAATCATTATATCAAATGTAATTATTGTAACCATGTAATGTTCTTTAAAATAAATAAATGTTCCATGGTATCATCATTATGATTGCCCTTTATTTTATTTTTTCCATTAATGCATTATATATTAATTTTTTTTGAATTTATGAAAATATTAATTAGGGGAAGAGTATACTTACCGTCTTGGAGACATCTTGGAGGAGAACAGGTTGGTCCTCGGACCATAGATCCATGGATTCCAACAAAAACTTGTGCATGTCTCTAACGATTTGAGCTTTGAGAAGTGGTGACTTTAAGAATGAACCGACTAGTCCATGGAACCTTCTGTGCAAACTCCCGTTTATCAGAAGTATCGACGATTTTCCCATTAGCTCCCTCACCGTTTTCGGGTAGAACGGCACGAACGCCGTCGAGTCGCTTTGTAAAACTGCTTTATTAACTTCTGCGTCGGTCGACACTATCGTAGCCGTTCCAAATATATGCGACTTGAACACTCTCCCATACCTTTGCATACATAAAAGAAAATATTTGTATAGCTTATAGAACAATAACGTCGTTAAATTGCCATATATCATACTTTCCAAGGCGCTTATTTTTCTTTTAAAGTATTAAATTAGTTTGGGTTAAATTTTGTATATATAATGTGAACATTAAAGCGTAAAGAGAGGGAGATGAGTTCATACATAAGTCGACGCTTGTCCATGAAACTCTCGGGATGGTCTGAGTAAGCAGAAGAGACGAACTCGATGGTTTCTCCGATGATAGGCCATCCCAAACTTCCTTGTGGAAACATTGGTCCTTGGGTGTTAGTAATAACATGCTCAACAATTTTCGTCTTTGAAGCTGAGGATAATCTGAGACCGTTGATCTTGCTGAAGAAGATGATGATGATGATGACGAAGAGGAAGAAAGAGACGAGCAAAAGTGATGAAGTCTCCATTAATGTTTTTACTTAGCCGCACGCACACGAATGGGTTTGTGTTTTAAATTTTTGGTTTTTTGTTTTTGGGACTTTCTTTCACTTTGAATCTGCCTTGATATCTCTCTTTATATAACTTTAATCATGGTGCGGTGTGGCAACAAATCATGTGGCTGATAATTCTTTTATTTTATTTAGATTTTATTTATTTAATCCTAAATGTGATAAGTGAAGTTTATATAACGATGGTACGATAGTACGTCATTACACTCTCAACCAGGTTCATTTCGATAGAATTGCAAAGCAGCTCAACTTACAAAAAAAAACACAAATAGAGTCTAGTTGGAAAAGAAGAAGAGATATATAAAGTATGCATGACACAAGAATTAAAAAAAAAAGAGACAAATTAAGTACCGTAACAATTCGTACCTTCTTTATGTTATACCGTATATATAAGGATTACTCCAGTTTCTTAAAGTTATTTTTACAAGACAGGAAATATTACGGACTTGAGAAGAAAAAAAGCTGTCTACTTAAAATGATATATACCCATATGAGTCTTTTATCAATATTATATGGGTTGATTGAAATTTAATCTTAGATGAAAATTCATTTTTTTCTATCTTTTATTGGTATATACCCATATAGGTCTCTTAATTATTTTTTGTTGCATTTTCTTTAGTTTAACATACTAAATAATAAATTTTTAATTAAATATACATAAGATTAATACATTTTAAACATACATTTTAATTAAACATAACCATAGATTAATACATTTTTAAGTAAACATAAATTAATAAGATAAATCAATGAGGATCAAATTAAGTTATATGAATATTCACGGTCTGTTAATTAATTTCGTTGCAGAGGACGTGTCTATATACTTTTGGTCTGTGGAGA
>KE154872.1:215059-245758 GCA_000411075.1 Sisymbrium irio | reverse complement strand
TCTATTCAATGGCCAATTGGATAGCATGACCTCTAAACACAGAAGAGATTTTACTTAATATCAGTTTTTAAAAATACAATAGAAATGTACCAGAACAATGCTCTTGTAGAGATGGTCGATAGAGGAAGCACCGAGAACGTGATGGCGAGATTCCAGAGGGCATTCATAGTAATCGGTAGCGACTCTCTTGAAGCAGAGGTCATTAAACCTCCCAGACCGGAGAAGCAACGAAGGCGAGGGACTTTATGGGAAGAAAGAGCTCTCTAGAACGGAGATTCTATGGAGAATATCAATTTGACGTCTCTCAGTCTCCGCCACTGCAGCCTCCTCCATGGATCTTCTCTTTTCTATTCTGATTTGCTGTTCCTCCCCGCACCATGTAATCAACTCTGATGGTTTTCCTATCACCTAATGTAATGAAAAAAGCCTTGAATTTCTTCTAGAAAACAAAAAGAAAAAACTAACATGAATCAAAGAGAAAAAAAAATTCACTACCCAACATACCTGTTTTCTCAGCATTCTTGTTTATGTAGGAGTCGACGTTTTACATAACCATACAATAGAAAGTAAATCTGCAAGAGTAAAGCAACATTCAATATATTTGGCAGATTAATCTGAGAAGAAAGAAGGAGGAGAAGAATCAGGGAAATATTACCTATTCCCTGCCAGTTTTTTTAGCGGAGATTAAAATTGAATCGAAAAGTGATTTGAGAGAATGTGATGAGTTTGAGACCGACTTGATTGCAGTATTAAGGACGACGATGGATTTGTACCAGATGGTTTTTAGCCGAAGGTGAAGAGTTCTCTAGTTTTTTGGGTAAGAATGGTTTTTTTCTCTACTTATGTAAAGCAAACACGTGTTAAGAAGAGAGTGTGGCGACGTGGCCTTCTCTATGGAGAGAAATTGTTGGGCAATTATATAAAAAGTTTCTAATTTATTTTTAAAAGCTTTTTTGGTTAGAGACAGTTGAAGAGATCTCCAATATTGATGGTCTTAGATTATATAAGAGAGAAGAAAAAAAAGAAAAAAAAAGTTGTTTTGATCAAGCTGGCACTTGTACATCGATTATTTGAGCCAAACAAATATCAGTTATTTTGAAAAAGTTTAATTATTAGTATTTGAAGAAGTAAGGTTCTATAAGGAAATGAAGACAATAGATAAAGAATATATATCGAAGAAAAAGTATGCTAATTGTCTTTTGGCTTGCGGGGTATTTTGGGTGCGCCTTCGTGCGAAACTCCATTAGGCCACCTATCTTATTTCACACATATATATTAACTCTATCTTTTTGTCATGATCGTAGTGGATATATACATGCATGCCCATATGTACCATGTACCATACGCAAATATATGCATGAGATGATGAGAAAACATTTATAGTACTATCTGTGTGTACATATGTCAGCACGTACGTGGTTACGACGTTACGAAGGATATCGTACGCATATCAGAACTATATCTTGAGACTTTGAAAAAGTATGGTTTGCTTTTGAAATGGTTCGTATGAGATCAGAAACCGGTTAAAGTGTTAACGACTGAAGATGTACCTGCAAAGCTTAGTTTAGTCTATAGGAATATGATAATGATTCCACACCGGGTCAGCATCCCAAAATCCCATGGTCGATTTTTGGACTGCAGATATGTTAACCATGGAATACATACATTACGTAATAAAACGATCGAAGCTCTGCAAGAAAAGCATCATACTTTTATTTTAGGCCAATTCAATCTCCTCATGATTAGACCACATGCACACCTTCTCACTTTCATACAGTTTGTGCATGTATGATCTCTGGTATAATATATTAAAATCTAAGGAAGCGAGATTCTTTAGCCGCTTGACTACTTTGATATCGTTGATTATACAAACTTTGAGCCTAAAAAGCTAATCATTTAATTGTAATTTAACATATATAACCTTTTGACTAATGCCAAACAATAAAACTAGCCATTCTCTTTTTATTCACTTTATAATAGTTTTCCCAATAATATTAATTCTTTTAAGAAAACTATGCTTCTTTTATAATATCTATTATAATATCTATAAACGCCATTTCTAAGCTTTTCAATCAAGCAATACCTAACACGGGAGCTATCTTGTATGATCATCACTGTAGTTGTATATACATTTAGATCAACAAAACAAAAGGATAGATACTATATAAATTAGTGCTTTGATCATATCTAATTATTGCATGAGCTCCTTATAATTTAAGGTCGTGCATCTTTGGAAATCTGAGAGGGTTTTTGAATAAAGTTCTTAATATATTATTTACGTATTCTTCTTTTTTTTTGGCTGTAAAAGCTGAAACAAATATACAATTTGATTGCCCAAAAAGTCTCAAAGATTGAGAGTTGACAGAATAAAATAAAAGAAAACAATTCAAAATTAGTGAGACCCAAATGATATGCATATTAATTCATGTTATTTATAATTTTGGGGAATTGTGGGGTTGTTTTCATTTGGACCATATCTCCATGTGAAGAACCACTTGAAGTCAAAAACTGAAGAATATTTTTGCCCCTTTTGATTTAACAATCTCTAGGGTTTTGGATAGCCACGAACACGATCCTTTTTGTCATCTTTATGAAATTGATGCAAAACCACTTACCTACCATTTTTGACCCTTCGATGAAATTTATGCTGTTACTTTTTTTGGTTATGTATCTATCTAACTTCAATATAACAACGCATATGCTGCTAAATAGGAGATGATAATATTGAACAAACACTAAACAAATCGAAACTTGTAAGTATTTAGTCTTTGATGCCCACATGACCAAAGCTGAGTGAACCCTGTGAACAAATCTAAACTAAACTAGATTTATGCTCACAAGAGCTTTATTGAAAATAGTTCAATGAGCTTTATTGTGCAAGAAAATAAAGAAAGAAAGAACTTGAACTTGTCACCGAGATTAAAGGATTTGATTATTACATAAATTGAGTTTGTAGAGAGGCTGCCTTTTGTGCAGCCAAGGTTAAACCTTACACAAAGACATAACACAAGTTTATATATGAAATTCTCAAAGTAGAACCCTAGTTACATGGACTTCTATTTTCTTGGACTTCTATAGTTTTGGGCTTGTCTAATAATTAAACCTTACACAAAGACATAACACAAGTTTATATATGAAACTCTCAAACTAGAACCCTAGTTACATGGGCTTCTATTTTCTTGGACTTCTATAGTTTTGGGCTTGTCTAATAAACCCAACCTCCAATGTCAAGGAGAGTTGTGTCTCAAAATCGAACTCAAAGCAGTCATAGTTAAGGATCAAGCACTGACTTTGGCTAGAATAAACTATATCAATATTGATTTCTCGTCCACCGACTCACCTTCTTTTTTTTCCTCCTCCAATGCAGTTGAGGATCTACAGCTCGTTGTTGCTTCAATGATTATGCTGGCTCATTTGCTCCAAACCGGATTTATGACTACTACGGGACAAATAAACCATAAGCAAAATATACAGTTAGATTAATGTCACAAAGGTGGGTCTCTGGTTTAAAAAACATTGTCATTTGAAAATAGGTAATTCAATGTTTTCAACTTTAACCTTATGCAAAAGAACATGTAAAACCTGGAGGGTCCTCGGTTAGGTGTCGATAAAACTGAGAAAGACAAACATATATGACAACACCGAAAAGAGAAAAACCGACAAATGAAAATCTTTCTGCAGGAAAAAAATATATATGATCTCTTAAAAAGCGTCTTAGATTCGCTTCTCATCACCCTCTACGATCCCTACCTATCCGATCGTAATCTAGAAAATAAGCTTAAATCATGTCCGAAACTGAAGAATATGTTTTACATTTTATGTTCCTTTAGCGTAAAATTAGGGGCGGTCATGCCAAAATTTGAACATATTTTATGATTGAATAAAAAAAAATACTAAAAAAGCCCAAAACTCATTTGTCACTATCATTAAAAAGCCCAAACATGGCCCAACTAAAGCCTAAAGATTAATACGACGACGTAAAAGCTAACAGACCGCCATCGCCTTATCGTTGGCGCTTGACTCAAGAGTAAAGCTTCAAACCAGTGAAATGGCGATTTTATCGGCGAGCTCCACAGTGAGAGCTGCCTTGGATACACAGCCTAGACTACCGTACAACCCAAACGCGCCTCGTAAAGTGAAGAAAAACCCTAACAGCAGCAATACTTTCTTACCGCCGCCTTTACCTCGTCCACCGTCTCCGCGAATCAGCATCTCCGTCGACGACTTGCTCAAGCGTCCCGCAAGTAAAGGTAGACTCTTTGATTTCGAGTGTGTGTGTTTTCATTGGAACTGCGTTGATAAAACAAGCCCTTATCGCTGGTTCTGTTAAAGATATGATTTTTACTAAACTGTGTGTTTGTGAATGTGTAGACTTGAGTGATGAGGTTGATGATACTTATATGGGATATGAGACTTGGTCTCCTAGTCCACCAAAGCTTGAGAAACCAAGATCAGTCTTCAATGCTGCTTCTTTAGCTTTTATAGGGGATTCCATTTACGAGGTTCGTTTTTTCCCCACTGCTCTTTGAGATTTATAAGCATGTTTTTTGTTGCTTTAGTCATTGTTTGATAGACTTCTCTTGTTTGGGAGTATCAAGTTCCATTTTTTGAATTAGTTCCTGGAATCAGAACTCTTTTAAGTGTTGTTAAATTGTCAATATGCCAAATGTGGATTGTGTTACTCTCTCACGGAAGAGTTTTTCTCTCGGTTTTGCAGCTGTATGCTCGAAGGCATTTCCTTTTCCCTCCACTTAGTATCGAAGATTATAACGATCGTGTTAGAGCTGTAGTTCGCTGTGAAGCACAGGTTTGTCATCTTTTGACCTCCTTTTGTTTTCTCGAATCAGTACTTTGAATATGCAATTATGATGTTATCGCCATTCTCGAAGAAGCAGCGTGTTATTGTGTTTGCTCTGTTTCATGGTTTTGCTTAATAGTTTTTTATCTTTCATCTAGCTACACCGTTAATATGTTTCAGTCAGCTCAAACATATTAGTAGTTTTCTTTTCCATTTATCATAGTACAATTTGAGACGTTAACTTTCGAGTATTTGTTGTTATCAGTTTTCGTTGTTTGAACATAATATGTTAACAGCTAACGTTTTCTCATCATTGTTTCAGTATGCTTTGCTGAAGAAACTTGTTGATGATGATTTCCTAACAAACGAAGAGAGGTCAGTACACAAAACTCATTATTTCAGCATCCAGCTTTTCTCTGCTACGTACCTGTGATTGAGTTGAGAAAAGCTATATCTTGGATTTTATTTGTCTAATGAATGTGTATATGCTCCAGGGATGTACTCAGGTGGGGAAAGAATCTAGGCTCGGCTAGAACACGTTCAAGAAGGCGTGCAGGTGTTGCGGTTTATAACAAAGCATCATCATTGGAGACACTGGTAAGTACCCCCAATAACTAAACTTACACTGTGTTCTTCTTTGTGCTTAGAACTCTGCTTGAATGTAAATGTTTTATGTTGTCACTTGTTTTGCGTGATACTAAACTCGCATTCTCTTGTTCATTTTCCAGATTGGTTATCTGTATCTGACGAATGGGAAAAGATTAGAAAAAATAATGCAGAAGCTAGGGTTCTCAAGCGACTCTTCGACTGAGATCATGATTGAAAAAACCAAGCCAAAGCCATCAGAATCCAACCTACCATCGTTTATACTCAGTGAGTTAAATCTATCTCCTTCATTAACATGGATCATGAAATTCATTTTGTGGATACTCGCGCTAAAACGAGACAAATCATAATAACCTTCTCCATTTTTTGGTGAATTTGTAGATGAGCAAGTGTCACAGTAGTTGTAGTAAAGGTCGTTTATTCTGTCAGATCATGGGAAAGCTGAAGGATCATCAAAGTTTCCTTAGTAGGCCGGTTTAGCATTTCACTGTTCACTTAACTGGAGAAACGTGTATTGTACATGCGCAGACACATCATTATATATGGATGTGTAACTCCTACTGGTTCTGAAATCAAGAACGCCCATTTTTGTCTTCTGTCCCAACGATGATGCTTTTACTAACAAAGATATTATATATAAACAAAAAAGCAATCAAAGACATAATATCTTTAGTCACAGCTCTAAAAAAATCTGAATCATGATTTTATATAAAATTCATAAACTTTTGCAAGCTGAGTCAATGCCACTCGACTAGTACATATTTTCAATTCGTAGATATGGTTAATAACTCAACAATAAATTGCAAAATGTGACCTACGTCATTTGATCTAATCCACCACAGCGACATCCTTATCCAAAGATGAAAAGCAAAACAAGTATCTACTATCTAGTAATCTAGTAATCTAGAGAAATCTATAGTCTATAGAAACTAAAATGATTTTAATGCGACAGTAGACTAGATTCGGTTGTCATTAGTGACTTTTCTTTCTGAGTAGGCCCATTTTGAACTATCGGGCCCATACCCGTCCCAACGAAAACCTGTTACTATTGCAATGGATTACAATGGACCGACCAAATCAATCAACGTGATATTCGTTTTATAAAATATCACAAATTTCTTATCTTTCCTTTACTAAAAGATAAGTGGGTATCTTTTTAATATTACCAAAACTAGATGGCACGAGCAGTCGAGCAACGACATCAACAAGCCAAAATGGTCGATCAGAATAATAGATACAGAGTTCATATATCCTGCATCGAATATTAATAGTGTTTTTGGCTAAGATCTCTTAATCAACCTTTTTTTTATCTCGTCCAAACCACCAAGCGCAATGCATTCTCGTTTAGCTAGAATTATATATTTGTTCACTTTGTATCGGTTGTGTCACAAGGGACCGCTAAAAAGATAAAAAGATCGAGATTGATGGGAATGGTTTTGAATTGAATATGTGGCAATCTCATCCAAATTATTCTTCTCGTGTGAATCATATTAGGAACAGACAAAAAATAGAAGATAACACATTTCATATATTTTGTAGCTCCTATCTTTTACTCTTAATTAGCCACCCATTTCTTTGTAACGTCGATGCCTTCTTGTCCTATAACATTGCACATTATCCGGGTAGATGTTCATGGGTCCCACCGACAAGGTTGACGTGTCATTGTATCGTGTTACAATTCTCGTGGACCCCGACGTTTCTCCCTTGCCTGTCATCCTAATCCTTCGTTCGTTCATCACTACTGTGATAAGAGGAGTAAATACGATTAGGATGAGACTCAGGTTTGTGATCTGCCACGTCCCACATATATACATAAACGATCAAAAGGATTTTTCGTTCCCTCCATCCTTCTTTCAGTGATAGTTCTCTTTTGGAATTCTAGTTTCGTTTTATTTTATCCGATATTAAGGAATGTCCAATCTCGTAAAAGCGCAGAAGGATCATCTTTCTTTGTATTCTTATGTTAAAGTTATATTTTAGAGATTTGAGGATATTAAAATACGATATGCCGAGAAAGTGAAGAAGAAACGAGACCTTTCGTATAAGATAAGATAAGACAATCGATGAAAAGGAATTAAAGAGCTAGCCAAAACAATATACATACATAATGAAGCCGTCGAAATAAATGCACCCTCTCAAAATATATAGGAACCTCTCCTTGCTATATATGGATAAGCTTAATGTGTGTGTCGATACTCTCTTTTCGATTGTG
Source organism: Sisymbrium irio (assembly GCA_000411075.1). Classification (NCBI taxonomy): domain Eukaryota; kingdom Viridiplantae; phylum Streptophyta; class Magnoliopsida; order Brassicales; family Brassicaceae; genus Sisymbrium; species Sisymbrium irio. The sequence goes on along the minus strand of KE154872.1, from coordinate 238,142 downwards.
AAAGCCTTAGAGGTATCTCAATTAATTATATACATTTGCATAAGTGTGACGCGTAACTTCAAAATTGGGTCTATAGACATGTAGTTACAGTAATTTAACTCCCCCCCCCCTCCCTTAAAAAAAGAATCTAATTACGATACTATTGTACGCACTAATAGATATGATCGTCGATATGTAGCTTGCAAACTTGAGTGTCGTGTGCAATCAGTCAGTCACAGAAAATATGATTACCTTTTTGTATGTATAATTAACAACGTTGGTTTGATATGTAGGAATTATAGTAGATGGAAAATAGAAACTTAATTTTGACCCTTTTTCAAATAAGGAATCGAGACTTTTGTATAATTATCTATAAGCTGCAACATGCATGCATGCCTGTCCCCTGGGCAATGTATGTAATAGTTGATTAATTAATAAATATGTCATCATCATTAAAAATAAATATCTTTGCAAGTGGTCGTGATCTCTGAGCTCATAATTCAGTCAGAACACTGTGTAATTCAATTGGTTAATTACTTATGTAGATTATTGGTAATTGGAATTAGAGAAAGAAAAAAAACTTGAATTAATTCCTTGTGATTGACTTATTAGTGGAAAAAATAATTTCGTTCACGTTCTAATGATAAGAGAACACGTGGTTTTTATATGATCCGTTGACCTACGGAATGTAAAAATGAATAATAAATGGAAAACTACCAAAGTAATGGATCTGTAGTGATTCTCACCAATCGTGACATTAGATTTATAAAAACAAACATTTATTTTACGTACTATATGTGTATTTCAATGATTTAACGTACCATGAGTTGGATCAGATAGTCGAAGGGTTTTTTTTCTAACGAAGCTAGATAGCATGATTGATTCAAAATGTACGATTTTGTTCCGCGATTCTCTTTATCTCTCTTAGATCACTCACTCGATTTGTAAAGAAAGCAAAACTAAAAGAACACAAAGAATGGTTACCCAATGTTCACCTCCTTCTTCAATACGAAGAAGAGCTATACTCACTGGGGCTGGATAAAACACCAGCTTTCACTAGATCAGCTCAAGCTCGAGCTCCTTCAACAATGGCGATTACAAAGTCTCTCTCTCTCTAACCGATTACAACAAGAACCTTATCGGAATCAACTTAACAGAGAAGTGAGATGAAGAAAGACTTAATATAGAATCTTCTTTTAACGTCAACAACCACGCACATGCAGAGCATATGAGTCAAGACTAAGATAATTCGGTCAAGACCCTCTGGCTGCTGAATAAACTTTCGCACACTTAAAGAATACTTTCAGAATGAGAGACACTAAACCAATACAAAACCAGGATTTGCGTCTAATATTTCTGCTTGGATCACATGAGTCCAAAGATCAAACGTGCACATGTTGGAAATATGACGAACTGGCAAAAAAGGTTTGCAGGTGCAATCAATTCTTAAACGATTGTCAAATCTAATCTCTCATCATTATTCATGTATTAAAGTTACGGAATATATAATACTAGCATTTTTATTGTTGACTCTAAGACTATAGTAATAAAGATTTAAGGAGAACAGCTTGGATCTAAATCTACAGAAACATGGCCTTCCCGTTAGCTTCTTTCTTTCTGGAGCTAATATTATTTATAGCAGTGGTTTCCCATAAATAATACTGAAACCAAATTTAATTACTGTCTTAATCAAAAGCATTAGAAATATTATTAGGAAATGATCATAAGTTTATAAACCCATTAAGTACAGCCACCCAGTACAGGCTTTCAAGATCCGCCGTGAGATCCGGAACGAACATACAGAAAAATCAATCAAGTGCAGTAAATATTCTGTTGATTCACGCGCCACGCGTGAAAGATAAACTTTGTGAGTGGGAAAGGAATAAACTAATGAACACCGGACGCAAAAGCAGAAACTCGGAACGCGGAAACTGTTGTTGTCGTAGTCGCGCAGTTAACGGGTTTGGTTTCTGATGACTCATTTTTATTTTACATTTATTTTTTTCTTTTTTCTACTTATAATTGCTCCACGCAATTCAAACAATTATAAATCACAAAAAAAAAAATTATAAACATGAAAAAACCAGTGTGGTCGATCTAAGAACATTAGACGGGTTGACAAAAAAAAAAGATCATTATACGGATTTGTATGACATAACAAAATTCAGATCGATGCAATTGTAGTTGTTAGCTCTCCATATATATGCTCCACGCTAAAAAAAAAAAACAGATAACACATCGATCGTGGATTTGTATGCATGATTGAATAGTTATTTAATTTCCTTTTGGTAATAATATTATGGTTTTCTTAACATTTTACCCAAAAAAATATATTATGGTTTCGGCTGGGCTAGCTCTTTGCCATGTATATGATACGTACACGTGCATGTATATATATTTCGCTCGATAATTACTTCATAACTCGAGTAATTTGTTCTTATATATCTGATGAGGACAAAGAATTGTTTTTGCTCAATGTAATCGATTGCGTTTGAACTTTAATGATGCTTTATAAACACGATAGCTCCCTTTTTTCGACACCTTATCTCTTCTTAGAACAATTATTGTGTATGTTTGCGTGTTTTGATGAGTATATTATAGACTTTATAGTATTCGTTTGAAATTAACAGATAATTTGTAGCTAGCTTCCCCCTCCATTAATATGAATACGACATATCAACGAAATTTATGAGATTGTATATGTAGACACAGCCAGCCATATATAGGTTGCACCGTCGAATCTCGATTTCTCCGATGGCTCAGCAACTGAAAATAATAGTAGGATAAATCAATACTTATTACAAATCGACTTGATAGTATCTTAAATGGTTTTATAATTAAGAAGCTGTTCGAAGTTACCAATAAATTCGTCTCTTTTAAAAGTGTAATAATAAATAAAAAAGTGTAAATAATAAAAGAATTATTATTTCATAGCAAAACAAGATGAACTTTATAGTCTTAATAAATATTCATAGTTTTAGGTAGAGAAATCGGAAGACAATTCAATTTTTCAAAAGTTTGCTTGTGTCCAGTGGTTGAGATAATTATTGGTTTGATGTCTAACGAACCCTCTTGCATGTCTTACAATCTGCTAGCTAATAAAAAAACTTTTTATAAATGCTAATTTGAAAATTGACAAAAAAAGGAATACTATGTAAATTCTAAAATAAATTGGATCGCGAGACGTGAAGACACGCGCCAACAGTGGCGTATCGGTCGTGGGAACTGGACAGTGTTTTTTTTACTTTGATGCAAAGGATTTTTTGCCCATCTTTATGTATTGGTTAAACGCCGTAAAACGTTTTAAATCATACAAAAAAGATCTAAATACGTAGCCAAATATAAATCTGCGTCAGTATTTTCTCTTTGTTTGTTGTCTTTGTCTTGTAAATGTATTTTAGAATTTGTGGTGGCGAAACTTAACCCGTGAGAAACTCTTGTAAGTATTGTAAAGTATGGGATAATAGAACCATACGCATGAAAGCGCGTGAGAGCACGTAGCATGAAGAGACAATCACACGATATTATGGTGTAGTGGAAACTAGGATGTTTAATCTCTCGTAAGGCTCGTACAATATTTAGCATAACAAATAAAAATATCTGAGTTAATAGAACTCAGAGCTAGTCAAATCTGATGAGTCGATTTCTATGATTACTATCCTTAAAACTGAAAAGTAAATCCATAACCGGAATAGAATTTGACAGAGAAAAAAGGACTGTCATTTAAACTTGTAGTATGTCTATTAAAATCAATATAAATCAAACTGATAACACGAAAAAACCAAGCTTCCCATTTATCAATTTTGTTGAACTTTATATTTTTTCTTCATCTATAAATCCTTGATTTCAACGATACGTTACGGACAGTTTTGGTTGGAAAACTAGTAGACCAGTAAGATAACTAAAGTCCAGCAGATGTAAACTTCTCTAACTTTTTAGTATGGTTACATTTTTTCGTGCCAAAAAACTATAGAAGTGTTAAAATTCGTATAAATAAGAAAGTATTATTAACCATAAGTGACCTTTCTTTTACATATAAAAACATCCGGGAATTTTTTGAAAATGTATATTTTATGGAAACCTTAGGTGTTTAAGTATTTTTAATCAGCAGTGAGAAAGGCCAAAACACAGTGGGTCCCAAAAAGGTCACTCAAAGGTGGGTCCCACGAGATACCCTCCATTGCTGAGTGCTTAAAAGCAGCTGCAAAGCAACTCTAATTTGGCATCCGAACAAAAACCAAGTTTTCTGCTTTTTACACTCTAAGAATATAAATTTCTTCACAGATCTTTTCTCTCTTTCCCCCATTTTTCTCAGGGAAACCAAAAAGAAGTTTGAGCTAAGAAAAGCTTCAAGCTTTATCCTTCTTCCCACCATATATTTTCATTTTCCTTATCTCCTCTGGCTCAGCTTAGGAAGAATAGAATAAAGTGGAGAACCAACTTGAAGTAAAAATAAGAGACTACTTTTGACAGAACATCAAAGATATTTGCTTTTTGCTCTCAACAGTCTACGGTATGGGTTTGAAACCTAATGCCATGAAGAATGTGGCTATGGCTGCAGCTTCTGCTCTGTTTCTTCTAGGGTTTCTAGTCTCTTCAGTTTCTGCGTCTGTCTCTTACGATAGCAGAGCCATTACCATCAATGGCAAAAGAAGAATCCTTATCTCTGGATCTATTCATTACCCCAGAAGCACTCCTGAGGTTTGTTTGTTTTTTCATCTTTGTTTCTCTCTCTTCTTATTCGACTTGCAATGTCCTTACCAAAGTATTAAGCTTTGGTTGTTTTGTAAGCTCTCAAACCCCCCACATTGTCTACCCTTTTCGAGTAACTTTCAAAATCTAGAGGTTCGTTTTCTTTATCTGGATATGTGTTCTCTTGTGTAGATGTGGCCAGATCTAATAAGGAAAGCAAAGGAAGGAGGTTTAGATGTGATTCAGACTTATGTCTTCTGGAATGGTCACGAGCCTTCTCCTGGAAAAGTAAGAAACATCTGACCTTTTTTGCTGTTTGTCACTAATTGGATCTTTCTTTGTGTGTGAACAAAGTACAGATTTATTGGATTCCACTTTATGGTTTTTTGGCTTCATCTGCAGTATTATTTCGAAGGCAACTATGATTTGGTAAAGTTTGTCAAGTTGGTCAAAGAATCTGGACTCTATCTTCATCTTCGGATTGGTCCTTATGTCTGTGCAGAATGGAACTTCGGGTAATTATTTATTGCTAATTTAGGGTCGCTTAACCTTAAAATAGAAAGTTAAAAATGAGCTAATATGATTGTTTGTTTCTGTTTAATTTCCTCAGTGGATTTCCTGTTTGGCTTAAGTACATTCCAGGGATTAGCTTCAGAACAGATAATGGTCCTTTCAAGGTTAGACATGTTTTTTCATAAACTAATCTATCTTTATTTTGAAGTTATCAAAACTCACACTTGTTCATTGACCCTTCTTTGACTCTTGAGATAATCACTTCATTCAGAAACATTGACTTTTTTTTCTTCTTTCTTTTGAAGGCTCAAATGCAAAGATTCACCACAAAGATTGTTAACATGATGAAAGCTGAGAGGCTGTTTGAATCCCAAGGCGGTCCTATAATCCTCTCTCAGGTAAAAACCCTTACTAGTGAACTGTTCTGTTTTTTTACAATCCTAGTGTAGAATGAGTGTGAGACTAAGTAGACTTTTTGTCTGTGTCACAATGTTTTTTTGACAGATTGAAAATGAGTATGGACCAATGGAATATGAGCTCGGTGCGCCGGGAAAGTCTTACACCAACTGGGCAGCTAAAATGGCTGTGGGGCTAGGCACTGGTGTCCCTTGGGTCATGTGCAAACAAGACGATGCTCCCGACCCCATTGTGAGTTCTTTTGTCTTGTCTCTGGGACATTTTTTTCATTAGCTGTATGCTATTGTCTCTCTTCAATCTTTCTAATGAAATAATTTCATTAAATATTAGTATTCATTTAAGTTGCACATGCTTCAATTCGGTGTTACTTCTTTTCATGATATTTTTTTTTCTTTTGACTATTATTACATTCTTCTGTCTCTATTAATGATATTCTATCATTTAAGCAAATTCTTAGTTGTCTTATGTTGCGCTGTGGTCAACAATAACATGTGAATCATTAAAATGCTCAGTCTCTTTTCTCTTTGCATATTTGTTAACTTGAATCTATGATTGCTCTCTGCTAGATCAATGCTTGCAATGGCTTCTATTGCGATTACTTCTCTCCGAACAAGGCTTACAAACCCAAAATGTGGACTGAAGCATGGACTGGATGGTAAGCAGAAACTCAAAGTGAACCTCTTCTTCTACTATTGTTTCTCGGTGATCTCAGTTTATTTTCTCGATGTTTTTGCAGGTTTACAAAGTTTGGAGGCCCAGTTCCTTATCGTCCAGCTGAAGATATGGCCTTTTCCGTTGCAAGGTTTATCCAAAAGGGTGGATCTTTCATCAATTACTATATGGTAAAGCTAAAGCTGCTGTGTATATATATATTTTACAATGTACACAATTTAAATCCCCTTTTTGGAGCTTTTCCAATTCTCTTACACGGGTTTCTTGCTCAGTATCACGGTGGAACAAATTTTGGTCGGACTGCTGGTGGTCCGTTTATTGCAACTAGCTATGATTACGACGCTCCTCTTGACGAATACGGTAAGCTTGCTCAATCTAAATCTCAAATTTTCTATTTACCAAAGATAATAATTGTTTCTTCTTAATACTTATGGTCATAATAATCATTGTTTATTGTTTTCAAACAGGACTTAAAAGGGAGCCTAAGTGGGGTCACTTGAAAGATTTGCATAGAGCGATCAAGCTGTGTGAGCCAGCGTTAGTATCCGGAGAGCCCACGAGGATGCCCCTTGGAAATTATCAAGAGGTCTCAACTCAAAGCCGTTTTTATTTGTCGTTAATATTGCTTTTGCTTTGGTCAACTTGATTAAACTTACAGATATAAATGTGCAGGCTCATGTGTACAAATCAAAATCTGGAGCTTGTTCAGCATTCTTAGCCAATTACAATCCTAGATCTTACGCCAAAGTTTCTTTCGGGAACAACCACTACAACTTACCTCCGTGGTCTATTAGTATTCTCCCAGACTGCAAAAACACAGTTTACAACACAGCCAGGGTAAGAAGAATCAATATATGTCTCAGCTAGATATAATGATCTGTTAAGTATGAAACTTTTAATCCTTTTCGTCTTGGTTTTACGTGAGTACTGACAAAGCGTTTGCTGGCTTTGGCTGTAGGTTGGTGCTCAAACATCAAGGATGAAAATGGTTCGGGTTCCTGTTCATGGAGGATTATCTTGGCAAGCATACAATGAAGATCCATCAACTTACATTGATGAGTCATTCACAATGGTCGGATTAGTGGAGCAGATCAACACTACACGAGACACTTCGGATTACCTGTGGTACATGACTGAGTAAGTATCCATATACCTTTCAGAATCTATCAACATTGAATTCATCTGGAAGAATCTCTGAAATAATTTTTTTTTAATTCTCTACAAATTGTTTCTTTCTTTTGCTTTACAGTGTTAAGATTGATTCCAACGAAGGATTTTTGAGGACTGGGGATTTGCCAACTCTTACCGTTCTATCAGCTGGACATGCGATGCATGTGTTCATCAATGGCCAATTATCTGGTAATTGCTTTGTTTACTAGTTTTAAGCATCACAAAAAATAATCCGCATGTCACATTTTGACATGTTTTTGCTGTCTCTTATCCAGGATCTGCTTATGGTAGCTTAGACTCTCCCAAGCTAACATTCCGAAAAGGTGTGAGTCTAAGAGCTGGTTTCAACAAAATTGCGATACTAAGCATCGCCGTTGGTCTCCCGGTTAGTCCTCGGTTTCGCTAGCACCAAAGTTTTTCTTAATTGATCATTGTACCAAACACGAAGTTCAACGTAGGGATGTTCTTAATCGATGTGTTCTGATACAATGCAGAATGTGGGTCCACATTTTGAAACATGGAATGCTGGAGTTCTGGGTCCGGTTTCATTGAACGGTCTCAGTGGGGGACGGAGAGATCTGTCCTGGCAGAAATGGACTTACAAGGTACATAAATAAAGATAAAGTTCTCTGTTGCGTAATATGTGTTTCTATCACTCTAGTGACTCTACTGATTAGTTATTAACTGATTACCCAATTTCGTACATTTCTTTCAGGTTGGTCTCAGAGGAGAGAGCCTAAGTCTTCATTCACTCAGCGGTAGCACATCGGTTGAGTGGGCAGAGGGTGCATATGTGGCACAAAAACAGCCGCTTACTTGGTACAAGGTAACATCTCGAGTTTATCTTTCCTAAAACAATATTGTTATGGACATCAAAATTGGTTTCTGGTGGTCTTACATGTCTCCATTGGCTTGTTTCAGACGACATTCTCTGCACCAGCTGGCGATTCGCCGTTGGCTGTGGACATGGGAAGCATGGGAAAAGGTCAGATATGGATTAATGGGCAGAGCGTGGGACGTCATTGGCCTGCATATAAGGCAGTTGGTACTTGCAGCGAGTGTTCTTATAAAGGAACATTCAAAGAGGACAAGTGCTTAAGAAACTGTGGAGAGGCTTCTCAGAGATGGTACTTAAAGCTGTGAAATATTCCATGTTTATCCCTTTTAAGATACGGTTGATGAAGCTGCGATTAATGAACTTTTCCGACATTAATTTTGTAGGTACCATGTCCCAAGGTCGTGGCTGAAACCAACTGGCAATCTATTGGTTGTCTTTGAGGAATGGGGAGGAGACCCGAACGGTATCGCGTTGGTCAGAAGGGAAGTGGACACAGTGTGCGCAGATATATATGAATGGCAATCAACGCTTGTGAATTACCAATTGCATGCTTCTGGTAAAGTTAATAAACCACTGCATCCCAAAGTGCATTTGCAATGTGGGCCTGGACAGAAGATCACCACCGTGAAGTTTGCTAGCTTCGGGACACCTGAAGGGACTTGTGGTAGCTACCGCCAAGGAAGCTGTCACGCTCATCACTCATATGATGCTTTCAACAGAGTAAGTTTCCCTAAAAGCATGCATCTTTCTTTCTTTGTTCTGTTTTGAGCCTGGAAATGTTCTGAAAGCCGCGGTCTTTTCTTTCTCTGGCAGCTTTGTGTTGGGCAGAACTGGTGTTCAGTAACTGTAGCACCTGCGATGTTTGGTGGAGATCCGTGTCCAAATGTGATGAAGAAACTCGCGGTGGAGGCGGTTTGCGCTTAATGAAACCAGAGGCAGCAGCAATCAAAACTGTATAAGTGGTTACTTTCGCATTCTTACAGGTTTCTGATCGTATTATTATGTTGTGGCTATTTACCTCGGTGGAAGTTGTACAAAGGGACACAACACACCGTTCAACAATTTGCAGAGTTGTGATTTATATGTAAATAAGCTTGGGATGGGTTAGGTAATTGTAACCCAAGAAAGTAGATGAAGAAGAAGAAGAAGAAGAAGAAGAAGAGGCACATTGAGACTGGAGAATCTGAGTCCATGTGTAGATTCTTTGCTAGAAAGTTGAAGGCAAAACTGAGATTACACTATTCTCTGTATTTTGCTTAAAACGTATTTGTTGTTGCTGTTGTTGTCGTATAATGCTAGCTGAGACATTCTCTGCAATTATCTCATTGCTAATTTTATGTAATGTTTTTCTTTCTCTGGAATGAATCGTTTCAAGTCTTGCAGATCAACCACCCTTCAAAATATTGATTCGTACATCTCCTCCTTATGGTTGAAGCCAAACTGAGAACTTCAAAGAGTTGTGAAAATGATATCGAAGGTCAAATTGGAAATCAACTGCTAAAGCTGCTATTATTTCCTCAAGATGTAGAATGGATTAGAAGAAAATAACATTAGTCGATTTTAAAATCTTCTGAATGACGGAACTCAATTGCACAGACCCTGCCTACCTCGTTGGTCAGTCTAATGATATAAATCTAGCTCTTTAATAATGAATAAACTTTTCCTCTTGTTCTTGTTCACAGCTGTTATCAGTTATCACCTAGGCACCTACCACCATTATTCATTATACTTGAATAATAAGGGACCCTACTAGGCTGGTGGCTGCTAGCAGAGACCAACGTATCAAATTTGTATTTGGGTCAATTATTAATAATAAACTAACAGTTGGTCGCCTACTAAAAAAAAAAGGTTTGTAATTGTTTAGCATATTAGATACTCCATTAAAACATGCTCTTAGTTAATTTATCTGTAAACAGTGATTCCATTTGTCAAGATGGGATTCATAAGGAAACAGAGTAAATAAATAGATGAAACTGACGATGCATAAATATGTAGGCATTCAGTATGCAGATAACTAGATAGATCCCAACCAAAGTAGCAAAAAATGTACAAAGAACCAGTATCCAGATGCCTTCTGTCTCATCCAGCTCACCCTCCCCATCATGACCTGTCCTTTCGATACAACCGCAACCTTCGGTTCGGCTGCTTTACCTGCGGCGGCAAAAAGTCCACGAGGAAGTCTGATTATCTACAATACTATTGCACCACCTGCGGTGTGGAGTTCCACAATGGCTGCCATCAGCGTCCGAGGAGGATCACACATCCTTATCACCTCCAACACCCTCTTACTCTCTTCTATCGAGACCCTGAAACCGGATACATATCCAACATCATGCCCGACTTCGACCCTTACGGTTCTGACCACAGCAACTCTGTGTTTGTCGATAATATTGTCCCGTCCAAATCCGATATCATATTCCACAAATGCACTTGGTGTGGACATGATTTCAAAGGTGATTGGTTCTATCGTTGTTTGATCTGCAACTTCTGCTTGGATATCCCTTGTGCCATAACTGTTCCTCCTCTTAGTATCGCAAACCCAAAAGGCCATCACCACTCACTCCTTTTCCTACCTCGGCCATTATTAGTTCCATGTGATGGTTGTGGTTTTGTCGACCCGTTGGAACCAAGTTATGCTTGTTTCCAATGTAACTACATGGCTCATCAAAGTTGTATCGACTTACCCCGAGTCATCAAGATCACGCGTCACCCACACCGTCTCTCATATATTCCATACCGTTCACCTCTTAGTTCCTCATGCCGGATTTGCTACAAAGATGTTGACATCAAATATGGACAATATACTTGCAATTATGGAGATTGTTCTTACGTAGTCCACTCTAAATGTGCCACGCATGTGACTGTTTGGGATGGGACGGATCTTGAATGGGAAACAGAGGAGTCCGTTGCAACTGAAGAAGATGTTGCACCTTTCAAGAGGCTAGGCGATGGCTTAATAGATCATTTTTGCCACCAACATTTTCTGGAGCTCAAGAAGCACGATGGTGGTCGAGACACAGAAAAGCAATGTGAAGCGTGCATATTTCCAGTCGTCTCTCCCCAATTCTATCATTGCGAGGAATGCAATTACTCTCTCCACGAGGAATGTGCTGGCCTTCCTCGGAAACTGGACCATGCATTGCACAATCACAATCTTATCCTATATCCTCATTTCGAGGGATACCTGCCTTGTTCAGCTTGTTTCCGACCATCCACTGGTTTCTTTTACGGATGCTTTAAAGAAGGTTGCGAGAGTTTTGTGGCAGATGTTCGATGCATTTCAGTTCAAGAGTGTTTCATCCATAAAAGTCATAGTAAACATCTCATATTTATCTCCACATTCCACGACAGCAAGGATAAGATCCTTTGTAAAGATTGCAAGAAAAAATGTTCGGAGTCTTATCTACAATGTACAGAATGCGAATTCGCCTTGTGTTACACATGTGGAACCATTCCAGATGAAATACACTACAGATTCGACAAGCATCCACTTGCCCTTTGTTACGGAGAAAGCGCGGATGATGATGATGACTACATGCATTGGTGCGAGGTGTGTGAGAAACAATTAGATCCAAGAGAATGGTTCTACACATGTGACCAATGCTGCATCACTGTCCACGTTGTATGCGTATTTGGATCCTCTTACACTATGAAACCTGGTTCCATGTTCCAGCCCGTAGGTGGGAATGTGAAAGTTGTCCGCAACGGTAGTAGCAGCCGACTGTTGTGCTATGAATGTAACCTCCGTTGCACAGGTTCCATCTACTATGAAGGCTACTGGTGGAATGTTGAATGGAGTTACAGCAACTGCCGTACGGAAGCAACTGTTTTTTGCTCTTTGGAATGTACCGAACCAGGGATGAGAAGACCGTTTTCCAAAGATTTTCAGAACGGAAGTACACAGTTACGTCATCTCTTGTAAATCGCAGATATTTGTCAACCTGTCATCAATTTGATCATCTGCGTTTCTCTTTCCTCAACACTTATGGTCAACACTTAAGTATGTAATGATTTGCAAACTTTCTATATAAAAGTACATTGTTTTCAATCCGACCGGAACACAAGTCACTTAACCACTAACAGTTTGCCAAATGTTAAACTTTATGAAACTTTTTCATAGAACCTTCTCGTCGTCTTCCATCTCTACTTGCCAAACCTTCCTTCCAATCACTCAACTATGCTCCAACGGTCGTCTTCAAGAAGCTTTGCTGGAGATGGCCGTTTTAGGACCCGAGATGGGGTTCCATGGTTACGATGCTTTGTTGAATGCATGTGTGGACAAAAGGGCTCTTAGAGAAGGTCAGAGAGTCCATGCCCACATGATCAAAACCCGTTACCTCCCAGCTACCTACCTCCGAACTCGTCTGCTCATCTTCTACGGGAAATGTGATTGTTTGGCAGATGCTCGGAAAGTGCTCGACGAAATGCCTGAAAAGAATGTCGTCTCCTGGACGGCCATGATCTCGCGTTATTCTCAAACTGGGTATTCTTCAGAGGCTCTCACTGTTTTCGCAGAGATGATGAGATCAGATGGGAAACCTAACGAGTTCACTTTCGCCTCTGTTCTCACCTCTTGTATACGTGCTTCTGGATTATCCGTGGGTAAGCAAATCCATGGACTCATTATTAAGTGGAATTACGATTCTCACATTTTTGTAGGAAGCTCTCTGCTTGACATGTATGCAAAAGCTGGTAGAATTGAAGAAGCTCGCGAGATCTTCGAGTGTTTACCTGAGAGAGATGTTGTCTCATGTACTGCTATTATTGCTGGCTATGCGCAATTAGGTCTAGATCAAGAGGCTTTACAAGTGTTCCAGAAGCTACAAAGTGAAGGAATGAGTCCGAATTATGTGACTTGCGCTAGTGTTCTAACAGCGTTATCTGGACTTGCTTTGTTAGATCATGGCAAGCAAGTTCATTGCCATGTTTTGAGACGTGAACTTCCCTTCTATGCTGTTCTGCAGAACTCACTAATCGATATGTACTCAAAATGTGGGAATCTCTCTTACGCTCGAAGGCTTTTCGATAACATGCCTGAGAGGACATCCATTTCATGGAACGCGATGCTTGTGGGGTATAGTAAGCACGGTTTAGGAAAAGAAGTTCTTGAGCTCTTCAGATTGATGAGGGATGAGAAGAGAGTGAAGCCTGATGCAGTTACTCTTTTGGCTGTTTTGTCGGGCTGCAGCCATGGAAGAATGGAAGACACAGGGGTAAGTATATTTGATGGCATGATAGCGGGAGATTACGGGATCAAGCCTGACACTGAGCATTATGGTTGCATCGTTGATATGCTTGGCCGTGCTGGTAGGATTGAGGAGGCTTTTGAGTTCATCAAAAGAATGCCATCAGAACCAACTGCTGGTGTCTTGGGTTCTCTTTTAGGAGCTTGCAGGGTTCACTTATCTGTAGACATTGGGGAATCTGTTGGTCGTAGACTCATTGAGATTGAACCAGAGAACGCGGGTAACTACGTCATTCTATCTAACTTGTATGCCTCTGCAGGAAGATGGGAAGATGTAAACAATGTAAGAGCAATGATGTTGCAGAAAGCTGTTACAAAAGAACCAGGAAAAAGCTGGATACAACACGAGCAAACCTTGCATTACTTCCATGCTAATGATCGTACTCATCCAAGAAGGGAAGAGGTGTTAGATAAATTGAAAGAAATACTGATAAAAATGAAACAAGCTGGTTACGTTCCTGATCATAGCTGTGTGTTATATGATGTGGATGAAGAACAGAAGGAGAAGATGTTACTTGGCCACAGTGAGAAACTAGCCTTGACTTTTGGGTTAATTGCTACTGCTGATGGGATTCCGATTCGAGTTTTCAAGAATCTACGTATATGCGTTGATTGTCATAATTTTGCCAAGATCTTCTCAAAGGTTTTTGAGAGAGAAGTGTCATTGAGAGATAAAAACCGGTTCCATCAAATTGTCGGAGGTATATGTTCCTGTGGAGATTACTGGTGAAACATCGCAAAAAGGCATGTTAATATTAGATTTAACCAATATCTGTAGGAATGTGCAGGTGTTGAAAATAAAAGTTGATTTAATTCTTATACTTTGTTACAACTACGAACCGTACAATCACCCAAACATACAAAAACCTCAAAGACTCAAAAGTTGGTATCTTTCTGCAAGATTTATCAGTCTGTTACTTCAGTCTTGGGTTCTAGTCAATCTTCACTGAAGAGTAGATCTTTCTCACGAACCAGAAGCAAGCGTAGAAACCGATTGTGCCAGTTAGGACAAAGAAAGCGTAAGAGATGATGATCATGTACCCGAAGTAGAGCATTCCCGAGACTAGCTTTGTAATCTCGAGCTTTGTGAAGAAGTAGAAGATCGAGTAGAGGAAGAGGTAGAAAGCAGATGAACCGGCGGTTAAGTAAGCTCTCCACCACCAGTTGTAGTCCTCGCTGCAAAGTTGGAAGTAGCAGAGCACCACTGTGATCTCTGCGCAGGTGACGATCAAGATCAAGAACACTATGAAGAGGAACCCGAAGATGTAGTAGAACTGGTTCAGCCATATGGATGTCAGGATGAAGAAGAGCTCGATGAAGACTGCCCCAAATGGGAGGATGCCTCCAATAAGTATGGAGAACACAGGTTTCATGTACCACGGCTGCTCTGGTACTTGTCTCGGGATCTTGTTTGTTTTAACCGGGTCTTCGATTGCTGGTTTCTTGTAACCCAGATAGCTACCAACAAAGACTAGTGGGACGGAGATGCCAAACCAGAGGCAGAAGAGAGCAAACATTGTACCAAAAGGTATGGCTCCAGATGACTGCTCTCCCCAAATAAGGGCATTCAGAACAAAGAAGATCGCAGAGAGGATACCGGGAAACATGAATGCAGTCTTCAATGTCATCCTCTTCCACTTGTTTCCTTTGAACATTTTGTGAAGCCGAGATGAGGAGTAACCAGCGAATATACCCATGAAAACCCACAAGAGAACCATGGCAGTCATAAGCCCTCCTCTGTTGGATGGAGATAAGAAACCCAGCAACGCAAACATCATTGTAACAAGTGACATTCCAAATATCTGAACACCTGTACCAACATAAACACACAATAATCCAGAGTTCACCGGTGGCCTGAAGACATCTCCGTGTACAAGCTTCCATCCAGTCTCTTCCTGAGCCTCATCTTGGGTTTCGAGCTGATTGTAGTTTGAGATATCCTTGTATAGAGTTCTCATCATAATCATGGCTACCATCCCAGAGAGGAACAGGACGATCATAAGTGAATTTATGATGGAAAACCAGTGGATTTGATCATCATTCATGAGAAGGTATGTGTCCCACCGAGAAGCCCATTTAATTTCACTCTCCTGCAGATTCAAATTCCGAAAAAAGTGATTAGCAAGCCAAACGGTTATGCAAAGGAAATCTAAAGATAATTTTGTTTACCTTAAATGATACATCATATGTAAACACAATTTCTTTTCCCTGCTCAACTTCTTGAGGGACAGTATTGCTTTGGATTAAATTCTTTGTGTCCTTGTTGCATGTTGTTAGCTGAGGATTGTTTTCATCCCACTCCTTGTACTCATGCAAGATACTATTCAAAAGATAAAAAAAAAACTTATAGCTTATACAGATTGGGAAGAATACCACAATATACTTAACAAGACAGAGTATCAGGCAACTAAATAAAAGAAGTAACAACAACCAGAGGGCAATACCTGTTAGGAGTAACCTCAAATCCAACAATTCTAGCCGAATCAGACTCTGGATCTCTGTGGTACATAACTCGGAAGCTCAAATGGTTATGGATAAAATATTTCTCCTCTTTGCTCTACAAAAGACAAGCGATTATTGGTTGGTATGAAAGAAAGTACAAAGAATGCAAGACTGCAGAAACAAAGTTTCAAAAGATACCCCTTCATAACTCCCTTTGAAGCCGACTCGGAAACCATGCTCATAAGTAGTTGACTGACTTCCATCTCTCCTTTGTCTAAGTACAGCTACTGGAAGATTATCGAGAATCCTGTACAGCAATTCGGGTAAAGGTTTACCGAATAATCAAAAGAAACTAGAAGACACAGAAACCAAGAAAGAAAATGCTATATTAACTGTACTTACATATTAGCCCGGTATTCATCATTAATCTTTTCCTTGAAATTTTTCGTCGACTCAGCATCAAGTTTAACACGGCAACCTACTTTGCAAGGCTGATCCTCCAGCATTTGAAACTGAAAATTTTCAATTGAGGAAAAGTCAAAATCTCATAATGAAGAGGTTAATGTAATGAGGAAAAAAAAAACGCAATCTAGCAACAACAATTAGAGCGAAAAGAAAGGGAATTTACTTACAGTATAAACCGAATTCTCAATGCGGTCTCCTCTGAGAACCTCCCCAAGATTCTCAGCATTGTTCAAGATCTTACGAGGCTTACAGTAATTCAGGTAGTAGTAGTCATAAGGAAGTTGGGTCTTGGTAGAAGACAATTTGTTCACTTTCACATAAAGAGGATCACCCTGTTCCAGACCAACAAAAGTAAAAGACAAATCAAAAGGTGTAACGGAATGGAATCGCCGATCAGCTCAGTATACCATTTGTATGCATGATCATATATTCACATCAAATAAAGTCAATAAAATCATTCAAATGCAGGTAAATCGAAACAAAATCCTAAACTTTTGACTTGAGCGCAGAAATCTCATAGATAGGTTCCCAATAACAGAAGGAAAAGAGAGTTTGAGAGCATCAGGAACACAAATGAAGGATCTTGAGTCGAAAACACATAGATCTCTAAGGTTACACATTCAATAAACACGTTCAAGGACCTTCTCTCTATACATACAAGACGGTACTAAACTTTCGGTTACGTTTCTTACCTGTGAATCAAAAACTTCATCAACCCACTCAATAGTAGCTAGCCGTGGCCCAAATATATAACAAAGACACAAAATTTACAGCACATGTAAATGAAAATCACTCAGACCCATAAACCCTAGATCGATCGGAAAAGCGAGATCGGAAGAAGAAGAAAAACAAAAAGAGTGATTACCTTCTGGAAATCACGAGGGGCAACTCCGGGGAGATAGAAGGCGTGAGAAAAGGAGAAAGAGAGAAAAGAGAGGAAGAGAGTGGCGTAGAATCGAAAGCTACTTCCTTTGGTCTTCTTCATCGTTTGTTTTCCTTCTTCTGTCTCTAATCTCCTCACACAGATGGAAGTTGCCGGAGCAATTAGAAGAGAGAGAGGATAGTTTGCAGAGAGCGTTTTTATTTAACAATGCGTTAACCGATACGATGTCGTTTTTCGGTGTTTGTGATACGAAATGACTTTTTTTTTTTTTTTGGGTCAATCAAGGACTCCGGATTTGATATCATTTCCTTACTTTTATGACATGGTAATGTCGGAAAAACAAAACAAAAATATTTTGGGAATTTAAGAATGAAATCTTTAATGCATAATAATTGTAAGGAAACAATAAATCCGATATACCCGTTTTTTGAAGACAAATTTTGTACCCAAATTTGATGTGATGAAAAAGTGTAATTGCTTTAAGAAGCTTCATGTCAAAGCAAAGAGAGATGATTGGGGATGCTCAACCTAAGTTTGTGCAAAGCAAATGACTTTGATCTCAAGAAATAACTTAAGCTTTAGATATTTTATTTGGCTTGAATCATTTGTTTAAGTAAAGTGTTAGCTGATGATTACGATAGGGGAATTAAGATGAAATTTTGTTGTATAGTAGCTGGTAAATTTGTTATTCACTGTTCTTAAATTTGTTATTAGTATGGAAATTAAAAAAAAAAAAAGCCGCAAAACCGCCGGGAAATGAATAGAAAATGCGACTATTTATAAGAAAAAAACAAATGAAATAGAAAAAAAGAAGTCTCTCTTCAAAGGCCAACACTTTACCATGGAAATCGAAGGAGAAGACGGCACGAAGCTCATCCTGAAGCATGGAGATAAAGCTGTGTTCGGAAGAGGAGCGGGATTCATCACCGACGACTTAACAGTATCACGTCGTCACGTTTCGCTCGAGTTTAAAAAACAACCTTTCGCCGGCGGAACCGAACGGTCGGAATCCGGTACGGTTTCATTGGAGGTTCTCGGGAGGAATCCGGTCTGGGTACGGAAGCGTGAACCGGGCGAAAAGATTCGAACTTTACGAAAATCTGAGACGGGAGAGATGGCCGCCGGCGATAGGTTCTGTGTATCGGGTCGGATCCCTATCTGGTTCACTTTGAAGAGGCGGGAGGAAGCTACGGAGGAGAGAGTTTCGGATGGTGAAAGTGGATTGGATTGTATCGATTCCTCCGATATTGATGCTGTTAAAGGTAATCGATTTTTCACTTTGAACATAACGGAGTTGATAGTATCAATATCTTGTGTAGTGACCATGTTAAAGGTACTTACTTTTTGCACAGTACATCTAAGTTGATGTACTATATGTTTGAGAAGTTCAATAAGGGAATGATTTGAAATTCAGATATTCGTTCTGGTTATGTTGTCTCCATAGTGGAACCGGTTTCCTTAGAACAATATTTTAGTATCTGCATTGTTCGTGTCTCTTATGTCTTGACCCTTGTTGGTCTTTATAGTGTTTTGCTGTCAGAAAGATTCTCAATGTCTAGTGTTGTACTGTGGTGTTGCAGAGTTTGGTTTTCTTGTGATTGGTAAAGAATTTGATCAGTATCCAAAGGGTCGGATTCGGGACATAAAGCAATGGGAATGGTTCCTTGAGGACTCCACGAAAGGAAATAGCGATGACGAAGATGATGATGGGGATAGGAAGAAAAGGAAGGGACTAAGCAAAAAGAGAAGAAGAAAGAAAGGGAATGAGGATGACGATTGGAGTGCGGAAAGTGAGGAAGATAAAGAGTTGGTGTTGAAATCGAAAAGCTTTAAGAGTCCAACTTACTCAACTAGATCCAAGAAGACTAAGACGGATGTAAACGCAAGTAGTAGCAGTAGTAAACAGCGTGGAAGAAAAGATGTCGAAGAAGAAGAAGACGAAGATGATGATGATGATGAAACATTGGGAGGTTTCATTGTTAGTGATGAAGAAGCCAAGTTAGAGGAAGAGGACGAACCAAATTCAGATGAAGAAGAGGAAGTGGAAGATGATGATGATGAAGATGAGGAATGATAGCTGGAATCTCCTAAACTTTTTGACTACACTGAAATGCAAGCAAAGCTAATCTTCTTGTTTCAAGAACTACAATCTTTTGTTCAATTGTATGATATGTGACATGTGTGTGTGAGAGATTTTTGATCTTATAATAATATATGGCTAATTTGTATGTGCACATGTGAAACTCTTTACATTGTGCTGCGTGACGCCTGCGTCTTTGGGGATGAAAATGTCGCCGTTTCCTTTGGCTGTTATATGGGCAAGTTCATGGCACCCCACTAAGGATCCACGTTCTTCACCTCGCACGTGTGAGTTTGAGTTCTTCATATCCCACGTGTGAATGAATTACAAAATACAAAAAAAAAAAAAACCCGCTAAGTCTTCTCCTCTCCTTCCTTTCTCTGTTGTCCTCATTTTCTGGCTTTCTTCAGCTTTTCTTTTCCCTGCAAATTCCAATTTTCTAAAGAAACAATAAACCTTCGAGATACGGAAATCAAGAACATGAGCAACGAAGAAAACAACACGTCCATCAAAACCGGTCACAAAAGTATAGGCGATTCCTCTGATGCCTTAGGTAATTTTTTCACGCAAATTCAGAAACAAGTCTCGTTTCTTTCCCTGGAAAATTATAGAAATATCTTCAGTCGTTCTCGATAGATATTTACTTTTTGGATTATCCCACAAAACTTTGCCCTATCTTATATCTGCCTCAAGTAATCCCCTGTTTTTACTTTCTTGCTCTGGAATCAACATGGAATAGGGTTAAATGCTTACCAATTTACGATTGTGGTTTGTAGATCTTGTGACAGAGGATCCTGCTCTTATCGAGGATCTTAAGGCAAGTCACTTCAATCGTTAATGAAATTAAATTACTCTGTAGTCTTTTTCTGTTTCATCTGCTAATGATCTTTTTTTGGTGTTAATGACTAACAGAAGCTAACAATAAAGCGAACCTTTGATATGAAGAAACTCTCACCTAAAGTTACCAAACGCGTTCTCTTTCTCAAGGACATTCAGGTATTTTCAAGTCGTCAGTCTCTGAAGACTAGACTTTCTTGATTTTCTGAGAAGGAGACTCAATGTTCAGGTTATGGATTTTGTCAGGTTAAACACGATGAACTCGAGGAGAAATTTCTCCAAGAAAAAGCTGAATTGGAGGCAAAATACGATAATCTCTACAAGCCGCTTTTTGATAAGGTAAAGAGTTACTTTGTGTGTAAGAAGAAATCATCTCTCTTTTCTTGTTTTATGATATATATGTGTTATGATTATACTTTTGGTTGTTTTCTTGAGATTTAGTGATAACTTGCAGAGGTATGAAATTGTGAATGGTGAGGTTGAAGCTGAGACGGAAAAAGGAGTGCCCAATTTCTGGTTGATTGCAATGAAAACCAACGAAATGCTCGCAAACGAGGTTCGATTGCACTTTGGAACCTGTGTGTCAATAAGCATAAAATAGATTGAAAAAGACGTATGGTTTTGGTTTATGTAGATAACCGAAAGAGACGAGGGAGCATTGAAGTATCTCAAAGACATCAGATGTTGCAGAGTAGAAAACAATTCAAGAAATTTCAAGCTGGAGTTTCTCTTTGATCCTAATCCTTACTTCAAGAACTCGGTTCTGTCTAAAACTTACCATGTGACCGATGACGATGATGATGGCCCTGTTCTTGATAAAGTGATTGGGTATATTATTCATCCTCGTTTGTACTTGGTTTTACATTTTTCCTGATCTTTAAACTTGGTCTTGTATTTTTTTATGTGTAGAACGGACATAGAATGGTGTGCAGGTAAGTGTTTGACTCATAAGGTTGTTGTCAAGAAGAGGCCAAAGAAGGGGTCAAAGAAGGTGAACAACATCCCCATGACCAAAACCGAAAACTGCGAGAGTTTCTTCAACTTCTTCAAGCCCCCTGAGATTGATGAAGTTGATGAATTTTATACAACCGTGGTTAGACTACTTGTACTACCTTCTCTATTTTGATATTAATACTGTTTCGTCATCAGGTAGACGTAAAAGTATATATATTCATGCAGGCTCAAGAACTCCAAAACCTGACGGATCAAGACTATGACATCGCGTAAGCTTTACTAATTTTACGTTCTCCTAATTACATTGACAAATTTTTCAACAAAGTATATCTTTAAGTTTTGGTGTGTTTGGTTTTACAGTGTGACAATCCGAGACAAACTGATCCCTCACGCAGTTTCATGGTTTACTGGAGAGGCTCTTGTTGATGAAGACGATTATGATGATGATGATGATGACAATGATGAGAAGAATGACTAACGAGAAGAGAAGGTTTGTTTGAGTTTGCAAATTGAAAGAGGAGCTTCACAATCTCTAAGTTATATATGGTTTTTATTTATTACAGATACACCACGAGTTCCAAGAATCTCTGGCAATAACACACATATGAAGAAGTGATTTTAGAGAGAAGACTTCATGCTCCAGGCACTTAGGTTTAAAACATCAACATTCTGAGATCCGTTGTTAAATATAAAGAGATGTGTATTTTCTCCTATTGCCAGTTTTGGGTAAACTCTTGAGGTAATACATGTTTTCCCTTTCCCACCAAAGCTCTCCACTATTGAATTATCAATCTACAACACACAAAAAAACGAATATCCCGTTAGTACAGAAAATAAGAGCTCAAACTAATCTTCAAATTTGTTCAAGTTCTTGTGATTATGAGAAGTGGGGAAGACTGACCAAAGTCCTGAGAGAGATTAGTTGGTAAGGAGAGATATCCACAAATGCACCATATGAAGTTTTATCATTCCCTTTCTCTAAACTCGATCTGCTTTGGTCACTACACATGACCACCACGTGGTCCTCACTATTCTGACGGGATTTGAATATTCTGATATAGACCGATGTGTACTCTTCCAAGTTCTTGGAGGCCAGCACCATTAAGCCGAATGGACCTAAACCGGACTTAACCGACGATGCATTCTTCTGGCTGCAAATCAATTGAGGGTCGGTCCAACCCGGTTCAATTACATCTGCTTTCTCTAAACCACTCACTTTGAACAAAACCTCCACGTCTGCTTGTGAAGCTGTGACCCCATGAACGTTAGTTACAGATCCTCCTCCTTCCAAAACTCTGTTTTCCCACTTGACTTGCGTAATACGTAACCTCTCTATTTCCTTAACTGGCCATTGCATCAATCTCTTTCCTGATTCATCAAGCCATATTTTCCTTGGTATCGCCTAGTTAACACAACCAATCAATCAACACTAAACCTGTTAGTTACGTGTAAATCAAACTGTAGTTAACCTAATAATCTCACCTTGGTTTACCTGCAAACCGGCCCAACCCTTTTTGATGTTATCCTTCTCCGGCGACGACTCATTGACCCAACCCCACAAAATTCTCCTTCGATTAACCGTGTCGTAAAATGTTTTGGACGCGTAAAATTTGCCATAATCGTATCTTGGAGCCGTATCGTCCAAGACAAAACCATCGTCCGGTACGTAGATATCTCTCATGCGATCGTACGTCCCAATCGTGTAGTAATCATGGCTCGTGTCTGATAAGCTCACTTTAAGCACGTGCTTCATTGACACACTAAACGACGACGTATCTACGCCGTGTGAAGTGGACCTCGCCACCGGGAAAAAATCAGGACACTCCCACATTCCCGTACCGTCGTTGTAGTGAAGAGGCTTCTTCGACTGCTTCCAGTTGATGAAGTCGCGGCTCG
>KE154872.1:168341-214887 GCA_000411075.1 Sisymbrium irio | reverse complement strand
CGTCCGTTACGGCCGAGCCACGCGGTGGTTGGGTCACGAAACGAGGTGGAGTTGATGTGGTTGATGGCGTTGGGTGTCACGAGCGGATTCGCTGGCGATTTGGTCCAGTGCCGGAGATATGGGTCGGAGAGATTTTTGGGTTTGGCCAGGTTTTGGACTTGATGGCTGTTACGGTCGTTGCCGGTGTAGAGAATTACGGGTTTCCCATTTGGGAGAATCGTGACGGAGCCAGACCAGCAGCCGTTGATGTCGGACGGTCGAGATGGTTTGATAGCTGGAGAGTGTGGGGTCCAGTTAATGAGGTCCTTTGATGTTGCGTGGCCCCACACGATTTCGTTGAAATTCATGAAGGCGCCGTTAGGGTACCACTGGTAGAAGAGATGGTAGACTCCGTTGTATATCATAGGCCCTATCCAAATTTTATGTACATAATCAGACGAAACATAGACATTGGTCATTAACTCATTATCTAAACGAATTAATTCATCTCTTTTAATTCAGACAACACTATCGAGGGAGAAAAGATAACTAACCGTTAGGATCTTGTAGCATTTGAAACAAAGGCCCAACATAAAAACAGTGAGTGAAGAGATGTAATAATGTACACAGAGTCACAAAGTATTAGAGAAAGGGAATAAAAGATAACCAAGTGAAACTGAATTAGTTTGTCCAGTAATAATACCGTTCATCCAATGTTTGGGAGGCTGGAAATGATAACCGGTCCGGTAAGGTTGATTCTTGATTCTATTGGAAGCGTGTCTCAAGGCCTCAAGAACAATAGCACTGTCAGCAAGAAACACTGAGGCCAACAAGAAAATGGCAATGTTACACCAAACTAGATTAGCCATTAATTAGAACCCTTTTTCTTTATTTCTCTGACTTTTTATGTTTGAGTTTTACTTATAAAATCGTGAAAATGTCCAATATATAGGCAGTGAGGAGGTTTTTTGGGCGTGCTAGAGGTGGTGGTCCATATTTTGTAATTAGGTTCTATTATCTCGATCCAAATGGCATTTCCATGTTTGTTGAAATCAATATTAATTTTCTCCCATGATTTTTGTTTTCATCAAAGTAGGAATAACTCGTTCAAGTAGCCTGAATTTGGATGTAAACAACACACGGTACAATATATATATTACACTTTAATGATATTTTTCACTCCCTTTGTTTTTTTTTGGGTGAATTTTTACTCCCTTTGTTTGAGATTGAATATATGATTTAACTGAAAATTAAATATATAATATAAAATGTATACTAAATATCTAATTCCCAACGGTGAAGAATGTTCCAAAATCTCACAGTTTTTTGTTGTCTAGTAATTGAAAGTATTTCCCACTCAAATAATATGACTTAATGAGAGTCATTGTCTCATCATTGATATGGGTATATTCATGCTCCAAGCACTTAGGTTGAGATATCAACAACACTTTTGAATTCCTTCATTAAAAGCAAAGAGAAAGTACACTTTCTTCTATTGCCAGCTTAAGATACAGTTTTGATGTTTATGCATGCTCTGCCTCCCCCACCATTTCTAGCTCTCCACTATTCTATAAAAGGAAAATAGATTGAGAAGTCAATTTGAAATTGAATAGGATTATACCTACAAAGTACAATGACACGTGATTCTTCTTGAACTATCTTGTAGAACTGCATTAAAAAAACAGAAAATCAAAAGATATATATTCAAAGTGAGATCGCCCCCACTAAGTTCTCTCCTGTAACACTCATCACATTCTCCTAATCATTTTGATGGTACATTTTCCATGATAGGTCTTGAAAAATAAAACTTTTATACGTTAACGGCTGTTGCGCTATCCATATATTATAACAAGTAACAACAAAACAGTTAACCATATAGTCAATGTCTATGTAAAGAGACACACGGGTGCGTGTAGATATATCGTAACTGCATGCATGACCGTGAAACTAAGAGCTTATCAAACTCCTCACTGACAAGTTTAACAAGAAGGATTGCTAAACTAAAACAATACATTTTAGAAATGAAAACTTTGGTCACTAATTAATAGCTAGAAATGGTTTGGTTAGTAAAAAGTTACTTCCGGGAACTGATAAACAAATTAAATAAATATGCTAAGTTAAAAAATTATTTATCAATTTGATAATTAAAGTAATATAACGATTTAACTAATAACAGGTGCAAATTATTAACAGAGACATGAAAGTTAGTTAACAAATTAATTTAAATACAAAAATTTGTATGTGTTAATTATTTAATAAATATGAAAGAGTTTCAACGTATAATAGAATGAAAATGTTCGTGATTTGGTTGCGGCTTAGTGCACATGTCCACATCATCCCTACAGCTTGAAGTTATTGCAACAAATGGATGTGTACTCCAAGTTTTTGGAGGCGAGATTACAAAAGTGGAAATAATTGTAAAGAGACCTTGACCGATAAATTCTTGCGGCTACACATCACGCCCGTATTATATCCCGGTCGGTTCACGGAACGACAACATTTTCAACTCCCTTCGATTCATTTAGGCTTTAATTAGCTAAGGGAGAAGAAAACACGCTGCCACTGTATATGCATTGTCCCCACATGCCACTCCCATTTTGGCCGGTGAACAGAATTACTTACGAGTTTGTCGCTTGTACGGGACATGACGGAGCTGGATCATTATCCGTCGAAAACCGGACGTTCGAGATTGTTTGATATATAGCTCAAAGATTTTTGTGGTTTAACTACATCACTTGACGTGAAGTTGCTGGTTACTGCAAACGGTGCCGTTTAGATGGAATATACAAAGTCGACCGACTCTGTCGTAATAAGTTACGTTGGCATGATGGCATCTCTATTGCTGTCTAGTGCTATTAATTCGTTAGTCATTAAGCTTACTTAATGATGGAATATCTAGATTGAACAATATAGGTTCTGGCCATTGTATTGCGGGCGCTGGTACCAGCTACTTTGTAGCCGCTGTTGAACATAAAAAATTTAAAAGAAACAACGAACAATTGTTATTGAAAACTATTCGTTAGACTAATAGACCTAAGTACAGATATGTAATACGTAAATAGTTAAATACATGCTTTTTTTTTTGGTCTAAGTTAAATACATGCTTATTGTCATTTTTTGGGTGCTAAACCGTTCAAATTGTATTTGAGTTATATATATATATAATATTGTATACCATATTGCCTATGTGCACGTATATTCATAAAAAGTCCACTATTATATTCTTCGGAACTCGGAAGATTTTGACTACCGACAATTGATTTATATATTTATTTAAAATATATTTAATATATTACACCAATATTATAAAGTCAAATAAAATGTCATATAACTTGAAAAATTAGTTCATACAAATAAATTGGACTCTTATTGACAACCAAACAAATTGGACCATATAAAGATCTCCAAAATCATATCATATAAATGCTCAATAAATGGAGATATACATATACGTGTGTGTGTATCTATCACCGCCGTACGTGATCAACTGATTTGGGCAGACTTCATGTTCCAAGCGCTTAGGCTTAAAACATCAACACTTTCAGTTCCATAATTAAAAGCAAAGAGATGTGAACTTTTTCCTATTGCCAATTTTGGATACACTCTTGAGGTAATGCATGCTCTTCCTCTTCCACCGAAACTCTCCACGACTGAATGGTCAATCTACAACAAAAACAACAAATAAGAAAAACTTCTCCCTTACGAAATCTACAACATAATTTTTTCCTTGGTTCTTAAACAAGACCATAGGCTAATTAAGCTATTTCACAGTCCTTTCTTGGGGGGTTTAAAAGGGTATTCCTACAAGGGGGTGGCCTGCCTTTTCTACATTTCCATGCCAATTTGACATTTCTTGAAATAGTAACATCTATACAAAAATGTGTAAAGTGGAGACTTAATTACCAATGCTCTGAGGGAGAGTGGTTGGCGAGGATTAATATCCACAAAAGCTCCATAAGTTGTTTTGTCATTATCTTCCTCCAATGAAGATCTGTCCCAAATTCAACATCACCAAAAAGGCCACAAAATTAGAAAGTCAAATTATGGATATTTTTGTCGACGTCAAATTTTGGATATTTCTTCAGTATTTTCAAGAAAATTCAGTTTCGATGTATAGGACTGTTGAAAAATTAAATCTAAATATGTGTGAGAAGATATTATCTACATAAATTAATGTACTTAATAGTTAATAGGGATCTTAATCAAGGAAACGTACCTGCTTTGGTCACTGCACATGACCACAACGAACTTATTGCTGTTTTGACGGGCTTTGAAGATTCTAAAATAAACCGATGTGTACTCTTCCAAGTTCTTAGATGCGAGAACCATTAGACCGAATGGGCCTAAACCGGACTTAACCGACACATTCATCTGACTACAAATCAACTGTGGATCAGTCCAACTCGGTTTCATCACATCCGCTTTCTCCAAGTCTCTCACTTTGAACAAAACCTCCACATCCGCCTGTAACAATCACAAGATTTTTAAAAACCGAATTTTCTAGTAAGATTTTTTTCTAAAGATATATATAATAATCGCACCTGTGCAGCTGTCACACCATAGACTTCTAGTCTAGATCTTGAATTTAGAACTTTGTTGCGTAAGTTGACTTGCTTCGTACGTAATCTCTCTACTTCCCTAACCGGCCATTGAATCAGTTGTTTCCCGGACCGATCAAGCCAGATTTTCCTCGGAATCGTCTAATTAAAAAAAAAGCGAAATTTTATTCAATGTCTACCAAATTATGCTGAACTTAGCTTAAATTTTAATATAAAAAATTACCTGAATACCGGACCAGCCTTTCTCAACATCATCCTCAACCGATGACGACTCGTTAGTCCAACCCCACAATACTCTTCGGTTCTTGGCCGAGTCGTAAAACGTTTTCGACGCGTAATACTTTCCGTAATCGTATCTCGGAGCCGTACCGTCCATCTTAAAACCCTTATCGGGTACGAACTTATCTCCCATTCTATCGTACGTACCGATAGTGTAATAATCATGTTTCGTGTCATCCAAGCTTATTTTCAACACGTGCTTTAAAATCTCATTAGGTTCACCAAAAGACGAGGTTTCCACGCCTTTGGAGCCGAACCTCGTCACGGGGAAAAAATCAGGACATTCCCACATTCCACTTCCGTCGTCGTAATGCAACGGTTCGGGAGATTTTTCCCATTTTAGAAAGTCTTTGCTCGTGTAAGTGATAGCTAGTCCACGACGGTGGATCTTGCTTCCAATGATCACTCTCCATTTCTTGTCGTGCCCGAGCCACGCGGTGGTTGGGTCACGGAACGAGCTGGCGTTGATTCCGTTGACGGCGTCAGGAGCCATCAGAGGATTTAGCGGAGACTTTTTCCATTCTCTGAGATATGGATCGGAGAGATCCTTAGGCTCGGCTATGTTTTGGACCTGTTGGTTCTTGGGGTCGATTCCGGTATAGAGGATAACCGGTTTGCCGTCGGGGAGAATTGTAACCGAACCGGACCAGCATCCGTTGATATCGAACGGCTCAGATGGGAAGATAGCTGGAGGATGTGGGATCCAGTTGATTAAATCTGTTGACGTAGAATGGGCCCACACGATGTTACCCCACACAGCGCCTTTCGGGTTCCATTGGTAGAAAAGGTGATATATTCCTTTGTATATCATAGGGCCTGCATAAATTAAAATTATTATGATATGGATAAATGTGAGCCTCGTGGTGCAGCGTAATAAAAGGTCGACCAGTACATTAGAAAAATCAAATATACGGTTGGTATGCTGACTTATTGGTATAATTTAATGTTTCTAAACAATAATAAAATTACTAGTTAATACTTAGGGAAAATGATCTGTCTATTGGATATGAAGAGTTGACTACAAACAAGATGAGAAAAAAAAACTAACCATTGGGATCTGCTCACGGCCAAAGATCAATCCAATTTGTCCAAGCCCGAACCATAGAAAAGGAACAGAGGTTAGAAATGAAACAATACGACAGTGAGCTTGAGATTGGTATTGACGTATGGTAGTATTAAACATGCATACCGTTCATCCAATTTTTGGGTGGTTGAAAATGGAAGCCGGTCCGGTAGGGCTGGTTTACGGAAGGAGATTCGGTGTTAGTGCTTTGGGTAAGTCTCTTGTAGACATGGTGTGAGGCATCGAGATCGACGACATAGTTACTAAGAAGTAACGTGAATAACAACCAAAGTCCAATGTTGGAGAAAACTTCTTTGGTCATTGTGGTTTTTTTGTGTATTGTTATTTGTTTATGGTTGTTGTTTGAAGGAGTGAAGATCATATCAAATTTATAGGCAAATGACGAGGGCAAGCCTGTCAATATCAAAATTTGAATATTATATTTGCAAATCGAGTTTTCTTTGTTTTTTGGCTTTATGTTAATTATTATGAAGGTTATAGTGCCATAAGTCAGACATCTAAACAAGTTGTTTCCAACAATTTTCATTGTTTTTTAAAGATATATAAGTCTTACTTCAATGGCTAAGGACTTCCTACCAAACTTTTAGAAACCATTTCCAAAAATACACATTTGTATGGTATTAAAAAAAAATAGAAAATATGATGTTTTGGAGAATTAATCTAAAACGTGATAAACATTTGTACTATAGAATAATTTGAGGAATAAATTTGTATAGAAGAAACGAAAATGTAATATTCAAAAGTTGTACCTCAGAAACAACTTTGGTTAATCTGATAATATTTTGGCCATGCCAAATTTAAACTAATAGCGTAATTTGGGTTATGTATAATAAAAGCAAACTTGGATAGGTGTAACCAAAATTAAATTATCAAAAAACTGTTTTATTCCATTCCGTTAGTCAACTAATAACCTTCGCCATTGTAGCTTATCTAGTTCGCGAAGGCAAGCGCAACGTGACAGTTTCAATGCTCGAGCAAGGCATGGAGAAGAGAGAGAGCTAGCTAAAAGAATAGTTAAGAAAAAAAAAAAGTCAACTATTTTGGGCTATCAAACAATGTATTACAAAAAAGTTGTACCCAATGCAAAACGATGATAATAATTCAATAAAAACAACAAAATTTGGTGATTTACACGGGAGTCAAGAAGTCACGACAGTTCATGAGAACGTGTCTCCACTCTCCACCATCCCCCCCATACACGAGGCGAGGTGATTAAAAAATGAATATATAAAAAGGAAATGAATGTTTTGAATAATATAGTGGAAAAGTCAAATTTTGGACTCTACCTTTGTCCCTTTGTAGTATCCTCCTTCACAATTCTATAAAACTTTATAGTATTTTGACATACCAAAAACAGACCGTACGACGTCATAAGCTGCAACTTATTCATCAATCTGAATCTCCTCTTTTTAACCACGCATATGAGGAATACAGTTCAATGCATATGAGGAATACAGTTCAATGCATATTCCGATTAGAAAATATATCTGAACGAGTTTAACTAGTTCGTTAACAACGAGAAAATATATCTGAACGAGTTTAACTAGTTCGTTAACAACGAGAAAATATATCTGAACGAGTTTAACTAGTTCGTTAACAACGAGACTAGTTCAAAATAAACCATGACTTGTTTTGTGAGGTTTGGTCCGTTTTGTGAGGTTTAGTATATCTCAACTGGGAAAACAAAAGTAACCCATGTGACAAGTCCGAAACCAATTTTCTGTCTGTTAAGAGTGGATTATATCGCTTGTCGGTCGTTGCCCGAAGCAACAGAAACTACTGCTTCCAAAAACATGTGTTGCTAAAGCCATGCGAAAATTATAATTAGCCTCGAAATAGCTGATAACTTATTGTGGTAAATGAGTTAATTTTTTTTTTAAAAGGTAAACGAGTTAAATATGCAAAAGATATTATAGGTGGGAGAATAGTGTTTTGATGCTACCATTCACTTTTATTCAAAAGTTTATTAAGGCAAATGGTTTTACTAGTACCACATAACTATGAGTATAAACTAGTATGACGTTCAAACGATATTCAATTTAATCTGTTTAGTCAGTGTAAAATTATCTAAAGAGGTAATATAGTTTTAATTTTTTTTATTTACATCTAACTAAGCCAACAAAAATGCATTTTTAAGAAAATATATAGTTGGTAACTCAATCGTACCATATTCTAAATTTGGATGTTAACTGATTCGTCTTACTAGAAATCTTACCCCAACAACAACAAAGCATCATATACTCATTTTTAAATTGACGTGCTATATTATATGTCACATGCCTCTGTTTCCATCCCATACGAAACATGTGGACGTATAGATAAGCGTTTATTAATGGCAGAAGATCTCCAAATATTTCCCCTTTTGTGATATAATATAAAAAAGATAGAACTGCAAAATACTATATGGCTAATTGACTATATGAGCATTATTTTCCGGAGAGAAAAAAATGTTATTCTACTAAAAATGTTCTTTACATTTGTTTCACACTGATTAACAATCGATCTTCTAGATATTTTATAGATTCAAGGCATCAAAGTTGACTACATGTCCGTTCCGTTTCGAGGAAAAAACATTCACAAGTAAAGTTGTTAAGGTATTTGAAATAGCTCAACTATTATTCTTTATCTAATTAACATATTTTTATGAGGTTATGCAAAAAAAATATTATATATAAGTTGATGATAGCAAGTGATACCTTTTTCTAGCGACAACAGTCAGCAGAAGATTTCCGAGACAAAAAAATATATATGAATGGTGTATGTAGTATTATTTTTGAATGAAAAGCCATGACGAAATCACACATACACCATTCATATATTTTTTTTTTTTGCCAGATAGTAAATATCATATAAATGAAAGATTAGGTGTTATAATTTGTGAGTACAATTTGTTTAACCTAAAGAAATTGGTTCCATAGCAAAAAAGAATAAAAAATATGGAAGCAAAGATGATCGGTACAATATCGATTAATACACTTTACAGCACATAAATCGATTATAGCGATATAATGTTCGAGAACCCGAGAAGGAAACGAAACTGAGGTAGAAAAGAGAAGAAGAAGCCGAAAGGAAAACTCAAAGAAGCGACCACAAAACTTAACGGAAACCGGTTCATAGGCAACCCGTACAAAACACCTTACTAAGCAGTGAGAAGAGGCTCGAAACAAAGACTGTCCTCAAAATCTAAGAACGATGCCATCCAAACAAGAAAAGAACCAGCACTAAGTACACCATTCATGTATATTTCCTTTTTTGTTACTTATTTGTCCTTTACTTTCATAATTTCAAAAGTTCCCCTAAATTCAGCATTTGTTTTTCTTTATCTAATCTTGCTTCCGTCAACGATTTGCTAACATCATTTTTCCTCAATGGACCTTTTTCTGTACATATATATCCATCACGACATCAATAACGTAGATATACGAATACAATGAATAGAAAAAGGTTATTTAGTGTGACCAGTTTCATCATCTCGATTTTGATGCGGACCATGCGGTAATGGATAATCTTGACACGATATAATTTTTTTTGTCAACAATCTTATAGTAAATAAAATCGTAGTCATTTTAATTATTATCTTAAAGAAAAATGACGTCTCATACATAATACAACTCTTTATTATACGCATATGAAGGAACCCGTTGAGATTTTGTTTGACTTTTTTTTTTCGGCTCCAAATCTATCGTTCTTCTGCAGGGCCCACACAAAATTGTAGAGAAGATCCTACCGTCCACTGTCAGTGTCATAAAAGTGAAAACATGTTTTTTAATCAAAATTCAAAAGAAAGATGACGAAGCAGCTTTGAATTGGCGACGTTGGATGGAGTCATCTCGCGTTTCTCCTCCTATCTCAATCCAATCGGCTCCCAGTCTAACAGTAGGTGGTCTCTACTTTCCAATGATTGATTGATACGCCCTTTGGTGAAACAAAGAACGGATCAAGAGCATAAAGAGCCACGTTACGAAGCTCTTCTGTATGTACTCCTGAGTTCCAAACCGGTTCCACTCCCACGGTACTGCTCAACATATTTCCAATACCTTTTTAGCAGTCTATAGACATCTAGTATGTTTTTTTTAACTATCTCTCATATCATCAATTCCATCTTCATTCTTATCTTAGAGCTTAGCTACTCCAAGATCTTGTAACTCACCTGTTAAAAATCCAAATTGCCTCAAAATTTAGGCAAGGAAATACATATAAGAGACATTAAATTGTTGCCTGCAGTGACAGTTTATTGAGCATATTGCCTAAAATTGGAGGACAAGGTACTCAGTTCGAGAGTGCTCTAGCTCTCGGACAGGTTGGTTTGTATTTTAGTCTTTTTGAATCTCGAGGCTTTTGTTTTGCTGTTATGTCGTTTGTGGAGTATGATCTTCAATTAGATTTGACAGGATGTTTAGCTCAGAAAGCTGGTAAAAATGAAGCATATTCTTATGACACACATCACGTGTGACACATGTCTATATGTACCTTATATATATATGTCTTGGACATGTTAATTTATTTGAGGCGTGTGCTCTTATGCTCGTTAGCATGCTGGGGAAACGAGCTAAGCTCGATCGTTGTGCTCACATAATGAAATGCATTTTAACAGTCACTAGTCTACATGACAAAAAACTACATCAAACGAAAGATGCCACACAGCAATCTTATCATTCTCGTTGGGTTCGGTTGTCGCGTATGACACTGATTATTTTTGTCCATGTATTATTAGATTGTGCATACAGAAAACCATGCTCACTCACAAGTATATTTTATCATCCGACGTTGTTTCTAAGTATTTTCTTTTTTTCCCCTGTATTTAAAGCCGTAAACGAGATGAATACATGGTTCGTTATCTTACCCGCTTGAGGGTTGAGGCTAATGGTTTACTTAGTTGTGTTGCTGTCTCTCCATTTGGTGATGGTCAAATTGATGAACTGAGAGGTCAAGGGACTGAACCTTGTGGTCATCACAAGTGAGAAAAAGTCCACAGTGCGTTGCCTTGAAGAGATATGTATAGAGGAAAACTTGCATTCTGGACTCTTAGGATTCATATGAGATGAGTTAGAAATATAAACTTCAAACTTGTGGAATTCAGAACATGGTCTTAGTAATGAACCTCACAATTTGTGGTCTTTTAAATTATATATAAAAATATGTTTAATTAATCTCTCTCTCTCTCAAAAGTATAATAAGTCTCCCAAAAAAACAGGGGAAGAAGGTGCGACTTTCTTCCAAATTGTAAGGAGCAGAGATTCTGTTTTCGTGATTTGGTGGGGCGTAAATGGCGGCAATTTCAGCGGCTCTGTCTCATGGTTTAGTCCCTTCCTTTGCCTGTTTCAATTCGCTCCGGCAACAGACATCATCACTTCTCCGATGCCAAAGTCTTCTCTCCAGAAATACGATCAGGTCGTCTCCGCTCCATAGGGTTCTTCACGCTTGCCTTCAATCCAGTGCGTATCTTCTTCCCTCTACTGCTATATGACTCGATTTGGTTTCCTGGGTTTGCGTTATATTTGAATATCGAAGCTTTCTTCTGATTAGAATCAATCCATCGTATCTTAAAAAATCAAGGCTTTTATATCTCTAAGTGTCAATTGGTCTCTTTAGATTATGCAAATGCTGATGATGCTTCGGTTTCATCACTCCAACAACACTCTGAGATTGTATTTATGGGTACCGGAACGAGTGAAGGGATTCCTCGTGTCAGCTGCCTCACTAATCCTCTCAATACATGTTCGGTATTTTGTTCTTTCCGTTTTTCTTTTTTCTTTTTCGTTGTTGACAGTTCCATTTTTTATTTCATTTGAAAAGAAAGGTTCCATTTTTGATTCTTCTAGGTATGCACGAAAGCAACAGAACCTGGAAACAAGAACAGGAGACTTAACACTAGCATTCTTGTTCGGTATATCAGACCATCCGGAACAAGTAACATCCTGATTGATTGTGGCAAGTAAGTGCAGTGACGTGAGTGTTGTGTGTTGTGAGTGTGATTCCATTTCTCGCTTTATTTCGGATAATTGATTGTTGAAAATTCTGACATTATAAAGGAGAGGTTAGAATCCATTTTTAAGATATTTAGTGAGATTGATCTTGGAACATCTGATTTTCTTTTTCTTTACTGGATGCTGATTTTCTTACTCCTTTCTCCTTGCAGGTTCTTCTACCATAGTGCCCTTCGATGGTTTCCAACCTTCGGGTTAGTTTTTCCATCAACCAGCATTCACTTGTCATAAGAGTTGTTGGAAACTATTCATTATAATCTAATACTTCTTACATTAACTTGTTATTGTTTGTTATACTATGAACATGTATTCTCAGTTGAACTCTGTTCCATTCTGATAGAGTTTAGTTGTTGCTTCTTTGGTCATCCCCATAATACCGTTGTGTTTTTTTTTTTCCAGGCTAAGAACTCTTGATGCGGTTGTAATTACTCATTCTCATGCTGATGCAATTGGAGGTCTCTGAAACTGACAAGTTAAACCATCATTTTCTTGTTCCATTTTTGTGTTTCCCCTTAATGGAAGGCTTCTGCTCCATTGTTTCTGTTTCCTGCTCTCTAGGTCTTGATGATCTCCGTGATTGGACAAACAATGTCCAACCTCACATTCCCATTTACGCTGCTATGCGTGATCTTGAGGTTTACTTGTTTTACAACACATAAAGATATCTTTCACGATACGACTTAGTGTAGTTAACTGAACTGTGACATGTGATTCTTAGGTGATGAAAAAGACCCATTATTACTTGGTTGATACGAGTGTGATCATACCTGGCGCTGCAGTTTCAGAGTTGGAGTTTAAAATCATTCAAGAGGATCAGCCATTCGTGGTAAACGATCTAAAGGTATGCTGTACTCTTGGCTTATAAATAAACAATAAGTACTTCTCCAGCTAGGCTTCTAAAGCGATGAATGATCTTGGTTTTGTATTTGGCATGAACTGGATATTTTAACTGTTTCAGATCATCCCATTACCAGTGTGGCATGGAAGTAATTACCGGTCCCTTGGTTTCCGGTTTGGTAACGTCTGCTACATAAGGTAAACAAACACACACTCACCTCTACCTTCTTTTTGTTCATAAATATAACATATTTTAATCATCGTATTATGAAATATTATGTAGCGATGTCAGTGACATACCTGAAGAAACTTACCCGCTCCTTAGAGACTGTGATCTCCTAATAATGGTAATCTCAACTCTCTCACCAATCGCGTCTGTTGTTCTTTTATTAACCACCGATAGCTTCTTATCCAAGAAACATCGCTTTTCCTCTCTCTTTCTCTAGGATGCTCTGAGGCCCGATCGTTCTTCAGCAACACACTTTGGCCTCCCACGGGTACGAAGCTTGTTTCGTATTCTTTCTATAATACACAAAATCTGTCATAATGTTTTTTTTCCCATCTCTCAGTTTATTATTATTCTCCATCATTAAATTTCACGTTTTCATTCTCCCTCCAGGCGTTAGAGGAAGTTCGGAAAATAAAACCGAAAAGAACCCTTTTCACCGGTACGATTTGCTACCGAAACTGTCTATAAGTTGTGATTTAAAAACAGAGTATGTAAAAGCATATTCCCTTTTGTTTCACGGATTTTTAATTTTGTTTTCTCCGAAGGAATGATGCATTTGATGGACCACGAAAAGGTGAGCGAGGAGCTGGAGAAACTGATGGACACAGAAGGCCTCGATGTCCAGTTAAGCTACGATGGTCTTCGTGTACCAATCTCGATTTAACTCGGTTTATTAAAATTTTCCCGGTATACCCGGTTCATACCGCCAATATTCATTTATTGTATTGTCTTATGCTCTCAAACGTTACCTTAGAGATTTTTCATTGTAAGCGGATTTGGTGTGGTATTAATAAATTGTGGTTTACCAGAACCGGTTTGGGTAAATTATTGCTTTCTGTCTGGTCCGTATGGGGGACCAGCCAAAAGGGTGACGTTCTAGTGACAGTGGCAAGAGGAAGACCATAAACGGAAAACACGGGAACGGGTGTGTTCTTAAGGGCGTCTGCTAAGTCGGCGACCAGATTGCATGGCTCTGTTCTGCTTAGAATCCAGTTATATATTCCCACGTGTCCTTGTCGGTCCAGTACGTTTCACTGGACATGTCGTTTTCACGCGTGTCTACTACCGAAGATGACATGAAAGGGTTTCCCTGGAAATTTAATATATCTCACCTTCTTATAAACAAAATGTATTTTGAAAATTCAAATTAAAAATGTAAACGGATAACTATTAGTATTCCGCTGTATAACTAAATTATCCGTTTGTGTAACTAGTTAAAAAAATTAGTTGAGGTCGTGCATGTTTTATTAAGGTAAGTGGTGGACAACGACGCATGCGAAAATAAACCTATAATGAAAGTTTTTTTTTTGTTTGGTAAAAAAACTATATGAAAGTTCGGTGCGATTGTTAAAAGAAATCTAATTACTCTTATGGGGTTAATCATTAAGTATTGTATCTAGTTGATTGTTAAATAGAAGTAGGTGGGTCCATGTGTTAGCTCAATCATTTTCATAAACAAAGGGCCCTACTATTTTTGATATATGCTCCGCTCGTGAACTCTCTGTGACTAATTGACTCTAGACACTGTAACTCTCATGAACCTTTCGATTATTTTAAAATGATTTAACAATAATAATACATATATGTCCGTCTCATGTTTTGGAAAATAACTTACCAAGTGCTTCGCTTTGTAGGCAATTAAGAGAAAAAAAAATAATCAGACCTTTGTTTATAGTTGAACCAGATCTGTTTTGTATAATCATAAGGTCATTACTCATTAGAATCAATTCAACTTGTTAACACATGCGTTGAACTATAAAATAATTATTTATGGTGGTGTCAAAATATGATATTTGTCTAAGCCATGCATACCTGACATGGAGACAGGGACGTATAATCTTTTATAGACCCATAATTTCTGGACAGTTTAATAAAATAATGAGATATACATGCCTATCCAAGTTTCATCTATACTAATAATTTATTTTCCTGTCAGATTTACTGTTTTGCTTCTAGTTTACCGAAAGTGGAGGCCGAGTTAAATTGTTTTGGTTCTATATTACGAGAGGTTTATTTCAAAATAATAAAATTTATATAAAAATTCGCCCTATGTCTATGTGTGATTGTGAATATGCTTATCATTTGAGAAGATTTAGTTTACATAAGTTTCAAACAAAAAAAAGGATTTAGTTTACATGCACCATATGACCTCGTGGTTATGTAGTTCTATATCATCAAAAGAACAAAGGTAGGTTATATTTATAAAAAGAAAAGTAGGTTATATTTAAATTTGATACACATATTTCAGATAAATTAATGGAGTTTCTTGTAAAGTTAGTTTAATGTGTGATGAGCCGGTGTTTCATATTGGGAAGAGGATCGGACAAATCACATTAAGAAAAGCTTAAATAATTGTGGAATCAAACAAGAACAAGACAAAAAGACTAAACATTTTATATTGGAATAAGTTTTTTTGTATCTTTTTTTTTTAGACAATCCAATTAATTTGTTGATGAAACACCTTTTAAATGCAAGTTTTACCTATGGTTTACCAATTAATTTGTCCTCCTCGGTCTTTGTTTGTGCTTGGAGTTGATGGGCTATTTGGTTTAGGTGCTTGGATGGTTTGTTGATTGGTGTATAGTGCTAACTTCTTGTAATATTTCGATCCTCTTTAGTATTATTCAGAAGGAAAAAAAAGGTAAATCGTTTAGGGAGTTTATAAATAAATACAAACGCAGTTAATTATATGACGCCGGCCAACGTGTCGTAAAATTTCTAGCACCTCATATGGAAGAAAACAAATGAACAAGAGCACATTATTAGACATACATAGTTATATGCTACTAGCTGGTATTTATTATTGCCAATTTGTTAGCCTTTACTTTTACTATAAAGGTAATATTCTAGATGCATGGGTGTCACCAAAATGAATAACAATAGATGACTCGAGTGGAGTATTTTTTTTCTTTTTTTTGGTTTCCAGATTATGCTAGATATAAAAATTCAACGTAACTTTATGGTGCAAAATACAAAAATCAGAACTCTGTGTATTTGTATTTTACATTATATTCATCTCCCTTGGCCTAATTTATTCTACACCGACATATAATTAATATAAATAAAATAATTATATATACCACAACGCACACACACATATATATATATATATATATATATTTGAAACTATCTCAATTTCTATGCTTTTTTTTACAATTCTATAAATTATTTTAAAGTGGATCACGAAGCTGGAAGTACATAGTTAAAGACTTAAAGGTAATTTATTTGGATTTTCAGGTAAAGAAACACGGAGCCTGATGACAACCAAGTCAACTATTTATAGTTTTATTACACCGATAATCATATATTATGTTTTTGGTCTTCATTATTCATCACCTTCTCATGTCATTTCAATTTATTATCACTCCTTATTTTATTTACTATTATTATAATTTCTTTTATCTGTATATATTGCATGACTTTTAATGGCTAGAAGGCCTTTTAATTAATTAGAATGTCGATTTATTGACCAATTAAATGTTGAAAACTTTCCACTACTTCTCTATCATTCGTTTTCCGATTTAATTTTCTTTTCAACCTTTGCATCATACACACTGTCTAATATGTGTATAGTTTTCCAGTAATTGTATTTTCTCGATTGTAAAGTAAGTTAGGGCATGCGGCACTGACAATGATTAAGCCATTTAATTTCGTTTCATCAATCCATATATATCTCTATAATCAATGTAAATCTCTCATTGTTTTTTTTTTCAGTGACATGAAAAGCATCAAATCGGGGGAAAAAAAGAACAAGAAATAGAAAGTTACCTTTTTATCCCACAAACCTCAAATATTAATCAATGACTCAATCATAGCTTAGTTCTGTAAATGACAGTGTAAAGCTGTAAAAGTAATTAAACCCAACTCAAAAAAGAGTTACGTTTTAAATAAAATAGAGAATGTACTCATACAATAATTCTCTAATTTTGGTCGGCAATTATTATAGTGGACCATAAATAAGTATTTTTGTCACAGACTTTTTCTCTGTGTGACATACACTAGTAATTCTGATTCATGAAGAGTAAGAAAAATAGTGAAATTTATAATTCCAAAGAAAAATAATGGACTAAACGAATTCAAATATGTCTACTGCTTCTCGAGAGGCGTAAATAAAAACTACTAAAATTGCAAAGACCTCTTTCTCAAAGCTTTTCACAGAGCTCGTGAGAAAGTTATACTTGTATCTTTTTGTCACCGTGGCTAGCTTTACCAAAAAATAAAAGAAAAGGTTTATATATATTTTTCAATAATTAAATTTTGTGAAATAAAAGAAAATTGAAAAGAAAACACGGAAAACAAATTTGCAGGTAATGATAAAGAAAGGACAGATTGCTCTTCTCTTATAAGAGAAAATAGATAAAAAGAGCAAAATGCCATTTTTTTCTTAGCGGTAGGGCTCCTTTTTATTTTTTCCTGTATTTTATTTTATATTTTTGAATTTCTGGGTTTCAAATACACAGAGAGAGAGGAAGATAATAGAGTTTCTCTTGTCCACAATCTCTCTCTCTTCTCTCTCTTAATTTCTACTTCTAGGTATATTGGATTTTTTTTTTCCATCTTCTGTTTTCTTTTAAAAATTAATTTGTCAAGTTCTTGTTAGTGTTCTGTGTAGTAATTTGTTGCTACTTCTATTTTGTTTCATTGAGACTAATTCTCGTTGGTTTCAAACATGAACCGGAAAAGTGGATAGAGGTTGTCTCTTGGGTTGAAGCCAAAGAAGGAAGTTCATATATTTATATATATGTATTTATACACACGCAAAAATCAAAGAAGGAAGTTAGGATTATACATATAGAGACTCATTTCTTGTATGTATCTGTTTAATCTTCTCTTTTGTCTCCGTTTTTTTATCAGTACATGTATGTGTCTATATATATAGATCTGACAAAAGTTTGTCTATTCCTAATCTTTTTTTTGCTTCTTATTTTTCTTTTATCTCAAGGTTTTGTTGATGACGAGCAAAGACATGTTACTTCATCAGCAAGTACAACAACAACAACAACAAGAGGAGAATATGTCGAATCTAACATCAGCTTCTGGGGATCAAGCAAGTGTCTCTTCAGGAAACAGAACTGAAGCAAGTGGTTCTAATTACTTCCCTCATCATCAACAACAACAAGAAGAACAACAACAGTTCTTTGTTCCGGAATCTCAGCCTCAAAAGAAGAGGAGGAACCAACCAGGAAATCCAGGTTCGTGTGAAAAGAATGGTTAAAAAAGAAAAACACAACTTTTTTCTTGGTTTTGGACTGGTTCACTATTCCAATTATTTGATACAGTCACTTCTTGGAAAAATATGGGTCTTCTCCCCAAAAGAATATTCTTTTTACCCTTTTTGTTCTCTTTATCATCTCTATTCTAAACAAAGAGAAGAAAACAAAAAACCAAAAACCAAAAACCACAGCTTTAGTAGTAAAATTTCTGATTTTTTAGACATGTGTGTTGTTCGAAATTTCTTGTGGGTGGTAAATCTAGTTTTCCTCAAAATAATTACTATATTAAGTAAAACACCACTCGCAACTTTATTAGTGTTAGTTTTCCTCAATTTTTTATCAGTGTTTCTCGAGTTTTACTGACAATGGTTTCAACTTCAATATTTTTCATTTTCAGACCCAGAATCAGAAGTGATTGCTTTATCACCAAAAACACTAATGGCAACAAACAGATTCGTGTGTGAGATCTGCAACAAAGGATTTCAAAGAGACCAGAACCTACAGCTTCACAGGAGAGGTCACAATCTGCCATGGAAGCTGAAACAACGATCCAACAAAGAAGTGATAAGGAAGAAAGTGTATGTTTGTCCAGAAGCAAACTGTGTCCACCATGACCCATCTCGAGCTCTCGGTGACTTAACCGGAATCAAGAAGCATTTCTGCAGAAAGCATGGAGAGAAGAAGTGGAAATGTGACAAATGTTCAAAGAAATATGCTGTTCAATCAGATTGCAAGGCTCATTCTAAGACTTGTGGCACCAAAGAATACAGATGTGACTGTGGCACTCTCTTTTCTAGGTAATTCAACTCTTTTTTATTTTCCTTCTATTTATTAGATAATTTTAGAATATATAGAGTAGTTACAACTAATAGTAGATTTAAATTTGGGATATACTGTGGTGTTGTAAGAAGAACTGGAACGAGGGACACATGGTACAAAGTATTCTGTTTTGATATGAGTAATTTCATTTAATTTGAAAGAGGACAAGAATGGTAGCTCAAAAGAATCTTCATTTATAATATGAAACTAGTTCAGGGTACTTTTCTTCCTTTTTTTCTCTTAAAACAAAAAAAAACTATTATGGATTT
Source organism: Sisymbrium irio (assembly GCA_000411075.1). Taxonomy (NCBI): domain Eukaryota; kingdom Viridiplantae; phylum Streptophyta; class Magnoliopsida; order Brassicales; family Brassicaceae; genus Sisymbrium; species Sisymbrium irio. The sequence goes on along the minus strand of KE154872.1, from coordinate 195,632 downwards.
TTTTTCATTCTCCTTTTCTTGCATTAATCATTCATCTTACAATACATATGTGATTGCTACATGCTTTATATGGACCACATGACTTTCATAGCTTGTCTCAACGTGTACATTTCTTCCTATTATTATTAACATTGTTAACGATCATTTTACGATTTTTTTGTTCGGTTAATAAACAGGAGGGATAGTTTCATAACTCATAGAGCATTTTGTGAAGCATTGGCTGAAGAGACCGCCAGAGAAGTAGTTTTACCACAAAACCAGAATCATCAACCAAATCCTCTTATGATTCACCAATCTTCTTCTCATCATAACCATCAAGCACAGCCAAACATAAACGTCTCTTCCTCGACTTCCTCTTCCCACAACATCATCAATAGCCTTCACTTTGAAACCAACAATAACGGTACTAATAATAGTAACAGTATCAGCAACCATCTCCATACATTCCCCATGAAGAAAGAGCAACAACAAAGCAATGATCCAATCATCAATTACCACCACCATGGCATACCTCCTTGGCTTGCTCCTCAGCCGCAAGGTCTCACATCTTCAAACCCTAACCCTAGTAATGGTGGAGGAGGAGGAGGTTTGTTCTCTGTTGCACCTTCTCCGGCTATGTCAGCTACCGCATTGCTCCAGAAAGCAGCCCAAATGGGTTCCACAAAGACACCTCCTTTACCACCAACCACCGACCTCGAGAGGCCAGCTCATCATAACAACCTCACCACGACAATGGCGGCGATGATGACGTCACCATCTGGATTCATTAGCTCAGACAACAACAATCAAGTTTTGTTTCAAGACTATAACGCCTCCGGGTTTGACCATCACGCTGGAGAAGAAGCGTTTGACACATTCGGCGGGTTCTTGAGGACAAACGCCGATACTACAACCTCAGGATCAGACAAGAATAAAAGTGGTGGACGCGGTACAGGAGAGGGTTTGACGAGAGATTTCTTGGGGCTAAGACCGTTAATGTCTCATAACGAGATTCTAAGTTTTGCTGGTCTCGGGAATTGCATCAATGGCGCTACTTCCGATCAGCTTCATCCTAAGCCTTGGCAGGGTTAGTTAATTAGTTAATTAGTTTTATATTTCTATATATTATCTTTTTTGTCATCTTATTTTGTTCCTCGTTTTATAAAGTTATATACTAAATGTTCACCAAAGGAGACTCAAAATTAAATGGTGCAAGTTTATACATAAATATTTAATTAAAATTATTGTTACATATTCGTCTATGTTGCTTCTGTGAGTGTTTTTTTCCCGATAATAAGTGATAAAAAAGAAAATGAATCAAACTCATGATTACTTTATTGGTATATTATGGGGAAGATTGCACGTATGTAAGTAGGTTAGGACTTGGGAGGTATTTTAGCTGATTTCTACGAGAAAAAAAAGACGTAAATAATTATGTACTTACGATTTCCTACATACAATTATAAATTTACGTAAGGGGTGCCAGTGCTACCGTGCTGCTACATATACATTGTTTATTAGTTATTACATATAAGTTCCTGTACAATTTGTATTATTACAAAGAAAGTGACAAAATAGAAAAAAAACTAAAATAAATATATATATAATTACATGTTTTCGTAAATCACAAGTATTTATAAAATCTTGTTGTTTTCGTACTAATTTTCTATCTTTTTTGTTACGTACATTATTGTTCTCATCCTTTTATAAATATCCAATCATTGTTAAGTGGCTCAATTCAATAATCTCATTGGGTTCTTTCGATGAAATAAGAGTATCTCGAGTCTCGACTTTAATTTATTCTCCAAGTTAAGCACTTTTGTCAGTTTAAGAAAGCCATGTTTTTTAAGAATAAAGTCTTTTTTGGTTGTATTTTTACTTACGATCATTTGCAAAATGATTAGGTAATTGGAACCTAAAAATCAAGTTAGAAAAGTAAAGAGAAGAGAGATTGATATATAAGAAATTAATTACGAAATGTGGCACATGAAATGATGAAAAGCTTAAAGTAAAGAGGAGGATATGCATTGGATTCGATCTAAGGGTGACTCATCTTTTGCTTATAAACCTATTTCGAAAATCGAAATGCAATTAATTTATTAAAATATATATATATATATATAAATGTATGGATCTCTACATATCTGTATTCTATCTCTACATATATGTAATATACCTATCATAATATATTTTCCTAATTAGATCCCATCTCATGCAGGCACACAAGTGGGATCCAACAAAAGATAGAGACGCATCACGTTTTGCTTGGTGGCGTGTATAAAACTTATGTACACCAGTACATGCCACACATGGACAACCCTTTATAATATGCTATTGTTGATTACACATTAGAACGGTAATTGATAAATCGTTAATCAAATTAAATTACTATTGAAAATTGAAAATTTTAACTTCTTATAAAACTATATTTCGGGGATTATTCTGAAATTCATTTCAAGTTCAAATATCATTTTTATGATCCAGTTTGACAATACATAACATAAATCTGACTACAAGCTGAAGATATTATATGTAAAGCTTTTTTTTTCTGGTGTAGTTTTCGCTAAAGAATGATATTTTCACATGCAATAAAGTGTGGAAAATGACTATGAATAAGATGCCTTCTTGATTTTCAATGTGGCGGATGTGACATATGTTTTTCAATAAATTTCTTAATTATTTCTGATAGCTAAAACATTTATGCATTTTGTCATATATTTGGGGAAAAGCTATAACTTGATTTCAGTGACATGATTTACAAGAATACAAGATTATAAAACAACTATCGGAACACAGGATAGTAAAAGAAAGGGTTGTAATTAGCGAGAAGAATCTAAAGAAAATTCAGGTTCAACAAGATTGATTAGATAGTTATTTGGAGTTTATAATTAGCCTATGATCACAAATGGTTGGTTAAGGTGTATTCATATAACCACGTCTACAAAAAGAGGAATGGTGACACCTGCTACATTCATTTTTATATTTTTTGCAAAATAATCATATACCAGAAGAGAGCAGATCTTTTTATGTTCTGTTTAAACTTCCGGTACTGTAAAGTAAAAAAATTATTGATGTAAAAGGTGTCAACTACAGAAGGACCCATGAATTTGTCGATGTCATCATGATGAGTGTGGCATTTGTAAGGTTTGCTTTTTGTCTGATTTTAATGAAGTGATCCCACAATCACTATATTTACTTATTTGTTTTTGTTGGCTTGTCAAAGACACTAACTTTTACAAATCCTTGTGGAATACAATAATGGTTGTAAAAGTTCTACAACTTTGTAACCAACCAATTAATGTTATACATAGAAATAAACCCTATTAACTATAAGTCTATAACTTTCAGGGTTGCCTTTCCTGACCTTGGTAGACAATTTTCTCTGGGCTGGAACCCCGAAATGTCACCAAAATCACTTTCTGAGCTTCTAACATAACAAATGACATTTTCCTTGCAAAGTGATAAAGATGGTGTTGGTTTAAAGCTTGTGTGTTGTGTGGCTAATTTTTGTTACTTATCTGTGTATATTGCTGTTTGTTTTCTTGTGAGTACTAAATGGTTCGTTTCCCTATCTTATCATGCTTCTGTAAGTAGAGCCTCACGAATAAAAGCTTCTCAAAGTCGGCCTACGCAATTGGAAGAGTAGAGACGACAATCTGTTTTATTTTTCTTACCTTCTTAGAGGATAATAGCAGAACACATAATGCAGGATTGTCTTCTTCTCTTTTTTTTTTGGTTCATAGAACCATTCTATCATCTCCTTTCGTTTCAATCATTAACTTTTAATGTCCTCTAGAACAAAACTACTTGCCGCCAAAAAAAATAAAACAAAACCACTTGTTGGTCGAATATGTGTTCTACTATTGCCATCCTATAAAAAAAATTGGGTTTTGGTTTAGCCTCTCTTTCAATCACCTTGTTCAATAGCATACTAATTATATACTACATATCATCGTCAATTTTGATAAGAAATACCTCATGAATAATAAATTCCGTTTTCAGTTGTTCATGTTACTTGTTAGATTTCTAGTCTGTTTCGTTTTCAGTTGTCCCTTTCAATATAATCAACTCAGACTACTCAGCTATTAACTATAATCATAATATAAGCTGTTAGATGTGTCATTTATGTCGTGGTTCATTCATGAGGAAGTAGAGATATGTGAAGAATTAGTTTGTTTCCCCTATTAACTTAAAATTATGCTTAGTTGTTACTTGTTAGATGTATTTAAAGAACGTATGAGTTCATGTGGAAGTTCAAAGTGATAGCACTTCAAACTGCATAGTTACGGTAGTCGATATGTTAGGTTAAAAGAAAACCGAACCAAACCGGATCGGAATTCTTTGATTTAGCGAAATTATTAAGACAGTGCAGCAAAAAAGGCAAGGATTGAAGTTAAAAATATTTCCGGATAAATATTTCGGGATTTTGAACCCGACGTGAATCGAACACGCAACCTTCTGATCTGGAGTCAGACGCGCTACCATTGCGCCACGGATCCGGCTGGTATATCTCCCACTTAATCTTCTTTAGTCAACTACACTAGTTTAAAACAGTTCTTCAAACGTTTTGGTCTTTTTTCCTCTGACTTGATCGTGTAGAATATGGTACACTCTCTTATTACCTTTAGGAACAACACTTTCCAGAAAAAAAGAGAGGAAATAAAGGAAAAATAAACCTCCTCAAAGTTTGAGATTTGCAATTGCACATATATAGTATCTATTTTCTCCGTCTCTCTCTGACGTACACCACAAGAAATACTAGTTAGGCGGTCCTTTTGTTTTGCAGCCAAGTAAACTTCTCATCAAAGCCATATTTCTACTTTTTATCTGGCCTGAAGGTTTACATTCTTTTTGTAGCTAATTCAGAAGTATTAAACTAAGGAGGAAAATATTCAAATTATTGGATTTGTCGCTGAAATCTCTGATACTGATTACTGATACTTTGTAGTCTACAAACAGACTAGAACAGAGTTTTACGTAGTGAAAAGACGCACTCATGCAATTTTTCTACTTTGTATGGTCTCCATACAAATTCATAAGAGCTTGTTCTCTCAACAAAATTTTTGAGATAAGACGTCCCCTATATTTTCTTTTTACAAAGGCAGCAAGTCATGTTCTTCATGTTCTGCAAGTTGTGTTTTTCATGTTCGTCTCTCATGATTAGGTGGTAAGTGGGGTTCTCTGTTTTATTCCCTTAACGTGTTCGATACAAACTTAAGCGTGGGAACCTGATGTTCTTCCACAACAGAACAACAACTAGTCTATGCCACTGGTTAAGTCGCTCTTTGATCACAAACAACGGTTCGAAGTAAAGGAAGAGTCCCTCACTTCACCATTTCAGGAAAAGAAGAAATATTTTGGTTTTGGAGCTTTGTTAGATGAAAGCAAGATACATACGATGATAGGATCGATTTATAGAATATGTCACGCTGAATTGGTTCTCTCATTGTTACTTGAGTTGTAAGACTGGAACTGTAAAACATGTTTTTAAGGAATAAGTATCGAAAGCTGATGATCGCATTAGATAAATGAACAAGGTGGTGAATGCAACCAAACAGCTGATATAATTGGACAAGATTGCTACATCAAATCTGTGAATGGGAGAGGCTCCGAATCTAGAGAAAATTGACCCAAATCTAGGGAAAATTGGCACATTTAGAGTTAAGGCCCCCAAATACTGTCGCTGCGCTTGTATGTTCTTCGTATGTTCCAAGCTCAGTGCAACTTCAACCGGGCATAAGTAAAGAAAGCGATGATTAGTTATCACATCGTCAACTATTTAGTTTGTGTTTTGCTATATATCATCTAACTACGATTTAACCCGCATGTTTTTGTGGTATTTTATTTCTAAGTTTTCTCAATTTCTTTTTTAACATATGGTGTATATTTTCCAGAATCAGCGTGTATTAGTCCAATACCGTACTTGTAAATTTTGTTTATACAACACCATAACAGCTTTCTGCAGAAGAAACCAAAGAATCCTTCAAAAAACTACCATGAAGTTTTCCCTTTCGGTGTTTGTATTTTATTGATTTCATTAAGGAAGAAGAATTACATAGATGGATAAATATTCATTTAGAAGGTGGTGCCTTCTTGGAGGCATCGTCCTTCTGATCTTGCTTAGATCCAGTCACAGCTGCGGTTGCAGCAACAGTCATGGCTGTAGCGGCTGCACCAAGCTTTACACCTCCAGCTGCCTTCATTGCACCTGCAACTTTGGCGAATATCGCCACTCCACCGACCAGGATACCTCTCAAAGCTACCGTGGGTTTCACCACCATTTTTCTTAAAACCTGTCCATTTTCGTACACACATATATATCAAAATTTCTTCAAAGAGACATACACGGCTTAAGGAGTACGAAACTTGCAAACCGACAAAAGCTACTAATAGTCACTAGTTGAGAATTAACATCTAGATACTCCCAATACATTTCACTGAGAGATGGAATGATTCACGCTCATTCGTAAGAGAACACTAACAAACATAACATTTCAGAAACCACACGCAACTCGCAAAGCTATGTCAAAAGAGTAGTTTTCAATGCATCCTTATGGAAAATTACAGCTTTGTCATTTAGAACATATAGAATGTGCCTCGGCCAGTAAACTGTTACAAATTTTCCCAAATCAAATCGATATATTCGATACACGACCTGATTGATTCTTGTAAACCAAAAATTGCATCGAAAATTAAGACCTTTTGTCATTTTAATTTGTCGACCTAAGAAGCTGTAAATCGGCTAAAGATTCATACCAGAAGCACAATACAATCCAAGATTCATCTACGAAACAACACAGAGCAATGGAGATAGCAACGCCGATATATAAATCTGATTGGGACACAGTACGGAGTCCTATCGATCATTCGAGTAGATAAATAAAGTTGGAGAAATTTTTCGATACAGACAGAGTTTTGTCGGAAGACTCACCGTTAGATGCCTTCTCTGTTGGTTGTTGTCGGAAATTGAAATCAATTCCTCAGGCGAACAACAACACGAGTTCTCTCTCGGACAAAAGCTATTGAGTTAGTAAGACATTTTGAACGACGTCGTTTACTCAAATATAAGAATATTCGTTCCGGCGTCGTTTCGTCACTTCTGCTTTAACTACTCACATCGATCGAGGTTCGTTCCGTATTAGACACCTTTACGCCGCCTCCAATGCAGACGACGAAATCTCACCAGAGCCAGCCGCTAGCTTCTCACTTCAGTATCTATCCGGTTAGAAATCATTAATGTCGACTTCACCTTTTGGTCTGATTCCTGTTCGTTAATGGCTGTGAATATTTTTCTGCAGTTGGTAGAAAAACTGTCGAAAGAAATCGAAAGTGGAAACTCTAATTCGACGGTTTGTTTCGTTCCTAATCATATGGAAAACATTCTTCGCTCTTGAAGTTACATACGTGTATAGCTTGGATTAATCTTGGTTTCGATTTGCAGCTTAGTGAATTAAACAGCCAGTTTGAGAATTGTCAGCAGATATTGAACTCGGTCTCGGTATCCATTGGTTCTAAAGCTATGGTAACGTTGAAACACATCACATTTTTGTTTCTCAGTATGCTCTTTTCGACTTTTAAATACTCTTTAAACTGTCTTGTGATGTGAGCTTTGCACGCAACAAGTTACTCTTTTGTTTTTGGCATCTCTATCGATTTGATTTTCTTATAAAAATGCTTCTCTGGCTTTTGGCTATGAGATAATTATATGGATCTTGTGTTTTTTTTCTTAGACTGTTGATGGACAGAAGCTAAAGCTGGACGAATCCAACAAGTTGCTTGAACAAAGAAGGTGAAATCTTGTTCCTCCGTTTTTTTCTTCAATTTCCTTTGGCTTTTTATTGGAATATTAACCTTTAGTCATTGTTACATTTTTCTTCTCGAGTTACACAGATAGCGTTGCGTTTTGGAGTTTGTAGCATCTAGAAACGTTAACAAAATGTATTGCTTTTCTCACCGTTATGACCAACTTGTCTCGTTTTTTCTTTTGCTGGTTTCAGACTCTTCTACAATATGGAGTTTCTCTCAGATCTTAAGACAAATAAGCCAGAAGAATGATGAAATTCACAATGGCTGTCCTTTAGTTTCCATGTCTCACACCATATCCAAGCTACAAACTCGCATATTTCCTCCCCAAAACCTATGGAAGGTTCGGTGTTCGACTAGGTTAGTTGGTCCATGCCTGTTAGTTTGTTTTGGGATCTAGGCTGTAAATGGAAGCTTAACCCTAAACAAAAACTTCTTGTCAAGTTTCTGGTTATTGGTTTGTATCTAAGGAACGTGGTAATGATGTCTATGAGCAGAGAAAAATGGTTGCAAATGAAGAAAAACAAAAAAAAAAAGCAGGTTTTTAAAACCGGTAATGCAAGCTCATCTAACCATGTACTTTTTATCTTCTTCTTCTTATTACATCCATACACATAATTTCATAAACCTATACATAGCTAATTTTTAGTAAATTCCAGTAGTCTTTTCTATTTTTCACCATTAGGACACGACCATATTTTCACTGCTAGCACTTTCTAAATATAGACACTAGCCCCATGACTTTGAATTGGTCAAAATCTCTTTCTTTCTTTCTCTCTCTCGTCTCATTGTCTCTGTCTTATATCAGCTTGTCTCTCCTCCCTCATTTCTCTCCATTCCCCTGCATTTCCTTCCCACCAGGAGAAAACTAAGGAACCGAACTCGCCAAACCTGTCAAAAAAAAAAATGCCCTCAGGCAAACCTTCTTCTGTCTTCTCATTACATCCAAAACCAACACCATTAAAACCTTCAAGCAGTACCAGCAACAACAGCACAAACCAAGCCTGCGCGGCCTGCAAATACCAACGCAGGAAATGCGCTCCCGATTGTCTTCTCGCTCCTTATTTCCCTCACGATCGTCACCGCCAATTCCTCAACGCGCATAAGCTCTTTGGTGTCAGCAACATCACCAAGATCATCAAAGACCTTACCCCTCCTCAGAAAGACGCTGCTATGCATACAATCATGTTTCAGTCCGATGCTCGTGCCAATGATCCCATTGAAGGATGCTATAGCATCGTAAGACACCTTCAGTACCAGATTGATTGCACCAGAAACGAGTTGGAAATCGTTCTTCAGCAATTAGCTGTGTTCCGTGACCGTGCTCATAATCAGCATCATCATCATCATCAAGAAACGCATATCCAGATGCAAGAGCCTGAGGATCTCTCGAGTTTTTCGAGTTCTTGTGATCTAAACAACAACTCGATTCCTTACAATTACCCTCTTCATCATGTCGAAGAACCAACTCAACAGCAACAACAACAATACTGTTCTCCCGGAAACTTCAATGGGTTACAAGAAGACATGTGGTGTCTTCAGCTTCAAGATTCATCAACGACAGTGAATATGAAAGGTGGCTTCATTGATGAATGTGAGGACGTTAAGCCTGTGGAAGAGGTTTCTAGCGAAAGACACGAGTTCGAGCATCATGATGGTTTCGTTGAAGAACGGAAACTCGACTTACCTTCCACACAATTCATCATTTCTTCTTAATTAGTTTTTTTTTTCTTTTTCTTTCTTTGGTCTTTTGGATTTTATTTTTCTTATCTTTTCTTTATATTTTTCTAGGGCTAACAAATTCTCCCCTCACTGATCGATCTCAATAGATTTTACTTTTATTTTCTTTTGGATTTTTTGTATCTCATTTGGTCAAAATCGTGATAGGATTAGATGTGAAAGAGACATGCTTGGAATCTTTAACATATACAGTATGTTGCACAAGAATTTAATGGAATAAAAACTTCAGTCTAGAAAATTTAAATATTTTCATTTTTATAGCTGATGTGTGAAATACGATCATTAAATAACATTCCTTCTGTTTTTAAAGGTTAATATTCTAATTTTATTTTTTATTTTTTAAAGATTAATGTTTTAAATATTAATTAATATATATTTTACTTTAAAAATAAAATATAAAATCAAATGGAAAATTTTGAATAGTAAAACTTTATTGAAAAACTAATAAAACATTGAATTAGTTAAAAATAAAATCAAATAATATTAATTAAAGTGAAGTATTAAATATTTCTTAATATATGTAAAAAATATTAATCTATAAAAAACAAGAATAAAAATATGCATCAAATCTAAAAGAGAGGCTTTAGTTATCATAAATAGGCCCATTTACTCTAAAACAAATAAAATCACTCCCTTATCGATAAGTTCAACTTTTTTCCTCATGGCCAAGAATTTCCTCGTTCACACTGATAGATATTCAAGGATGTATTTCATAAGAGTGTTTCTTAATTATTTATGATCGCAAATGGCATAATGATACGAAGCTTCACCGAATAAAAATAATAATGTATGTATTATGCACGTTTGACAAAAACGGCAAAAGGTCCACGAAGAGTATTTAGTGAGGCCTTATGATAAATAGGCCCATTTAAGCAGTTACGCGGAGTGTTTAAAACAGTCCCACATTGCTCACGTAAAGAGATGAACCTATGTTTATATAGCGTCAAGGTCAAGAGATTAATTGTCCCCTTCGGATACATTGTTGGCTTCTTCCTACACAAGGTCCATCCTTGTGCTTTGCAAATGGTCCCAAATTTTTTGAAAGGGTTTACACCAGTGACAACAGGCAGAAATAATTTGTATCTGGGTCATTATTAATATATTAATATTAATATCTGTTTCTGAACATTAATTAAAGCATATTAATGAATTTTATTAGTTGTTTTTAGTAAATTATAATAGATAAAGAGTCATGTCATCTATTGTTGGATTGTTTTTGATACAAGAAGAAAATTATTAAAGTTTTTTTTAAAAAATAATATAATTGCAAAATTTTAGTAAGGAAACAACCAATAAAGAAAAACTACATTAATAAGATACAAGAAAATTTAAAGGTGATTACATGACTTTTGTTTATCAAAGGGTGCAATGAGATATAAGTTTAAATTTATGTGTGTTTAAAATAAATTGGTTGTCAAATATTTACTCAATAATTAATCAAACCAAACTTTATAAAGTTCAGATCACATGGGTCGATTTCTTTAGTAACAACCTAGCTTCATCAGTGGTTTACAGAGAATTGTTAAACGGGTTTAGTTATAAATAGGTTGGACAAATCTGTTTTAACATCTCTACAAATATTGTTGGTAAATTTCAAACTCTTTATAATTTTTTTTTTTTTAATTGCTTCGTACATAAAGTGAAGGGAATAAGATGATCAACATCCTGATCTATGTTCCTAAAAAACATAATCATGATCATGAACATAAGACAAGGAAACAACTAGGATGGAACTAAATTGACTAAGTTTTAGCCTTGTGCAACCTAAAACAATACAAGAAGATAATCCTTGAGAAAAAAAAAAAAGTAAACGTAAACTTGCCAAGTATTAAGCAACAGCTAGCCACTGGTGACATATAGCTAGCTATAAAATAAAAATGGCATCCTAAAACGAAACTCATACGAAGCTTCTCAGGAACAAAATAATAATGTAATAAGCAAACGGCAAAAGGCCCACGAAGAATACGTAATGAGGCCTTAAAATATATAGGCCCATTTAAGCAATTACACCGAATGTTTAAACAATCCCACATCGCTTAGGTGAAGAGACGAAACTGCGTTTATATAACTGCAGAGTGACGAAGATGATTGTCCCTTCGGGGACATCCGATAAAATTGGAACGATACAGAGAAGATTAGCATGGCCCCTGCGCAAGGATGACACGCACAAATCGAGAAATGGTCCAAATTTTTTTTTTATAGTTTGTCGGAGATTTTCAGTTCACTGTTTCAGTTTTGATGGAATATTATTACTTTGCATTGATTAAAACCGTGGCTCTTCTGAATGAAGAAGAAAACGTTATTGCACTCTCTTGCTTGTTTGATATCAAGTTTTCGAGATTTGTATATAACTAACAGCTTGTAAGGCTTTAAAAAAAATCGTAATACACGACCTCAGGATACAAGTTTCATTCCACGAAGTTTATAACTAAGGATCCACCCAATTTAAATCGAAGAAAGTTTCCAACTTTGTAGGAAAAAAAAAAGAAAGAAAATAGTTTTGAATGTTTTTCGTAGAGGTCACTTCACATGCCCATGCCGGCCATATCAGGGACATGGTTTTGAGTTTTCGCGTCTGCCTTCACAAGCACTGAGGCCTCTGTTGTTGTCAAAAGCAAAGACACGCTAGGACACAGAAGCAAAACACATGACTCAAAAGGTTTACTCTGAAGCAACATTACGGTTTGAGTTCTGAGGACAATCTTTTTACCTAGCAGCATCGGTTAAGGCGGTTTTGATAACCTTGACCGGGTCTATGATTCCAGCTTTTACCATATCAACATACGTTCCTATTGCACCCAGAAAAACGAAAAAAAAGACAGCAAGATTCAGAGATTGATGAGGTTTGCGTTTCGAGATGTTCTTAAAGACACTATTACTCTCACCTTTGGCAGCATCGAAACCGAAATTGCAATCGTCTTGCTCTAATAACTTGCCAACCACTAAAGAACCATCGTAACCGGCATTAGCAGCTATCGTTAATGCAGGAGCCTATACAAGATTCAAACCTTTTGTCACGGTTCACAGTTTTTGGAAGGATAGATTCTTTTGTCAAAGGAAGTTAGAGATCAAACCTTTAGAGCATTCTGAACTATCTCAACACCTCTTCTTTGATCCTCGTTTTGAGTTTGAAGGTTGTCTAAAGCCTTTGTAGCATATAATAGAGCCACACCACCACCTATTTCGAAATTTCCCCAGTTAAAAGCAACATGCCGGGATAATCAGAGGAAATATAGAGAGAAACACATAATATTTACTTACCCGGTATGATGCCTTCTTCTACAGCTGCTCTTGTAGCATTCAAAGCATCAGTAACTCTGTCTTTTCTTTCTCCTACTTCAGTTTCACTTGCTCCTCCCACCTTAGATAAGAACCAGACATATATCAGCCACTTCGGCATGTACGAGTTTAAAAAAGGACTGATTCATGGGTGATTGACTAACCTTGAAGACTGCAACACCACCTGATAGTTTTGAGAGTCGTTCTTGCGTTTTTTCTTTATCAAAAGTAGATGTGCTCTTTTCGTTTGCTGACCTTAACTGTATAGCATGAGAATAAATAGGATTCTTCTACTGTGTTATAAATGAGCAAGATGCATGATAGAGATAGTGTAAGAAATAATCATATACCTCTTCACATCTTTCTTCGATCAGCTTCTTATCGCCACCACCGTGCAGGATGAGAGTGTCATCACGAGAGATGGTGACCTTATTCAAACAAAATTGTATTAGACTCGGACCCTGGAAAATATCACAAGCAGAAACTTCAATATATTTTTTCTCCTCTTACCTTCTTTGCAGTTCCAAGCATTTCAGGACGAATTTTGTCAAGAGATAGACCGCGCTCCTCAGAGATAACCTGTGGGTAAACCAGTGAGTTAAAAAAGAAAAACTGTGAAACAAGCATAACCACATGTTTTTGAGAAACTTTTACCTCTGCACCAGTAAGAACTGCAAGATCATCTAAGCTTGCTTTCCTGTTGTCACCAAAACCTGGAGCTTTGATAGCGCATACCTTAAGCCCAGCATGATGCTTATTGAGAATAAGCATAGCTAATGCATCACTCTCTACATCTTCTGCTACAACAAGAAGTGGTCTGCTGCTCTGCACAACCAAAATCGATAAGAGAAACAAGTGAGCGGTATTTGTAATAGTAAAGTTCTACCAGACTTCAGAACGTAGTCATAATTAATAATAATAGGTAATCACGGGAAGGACTTACTTGCACAGCTGCCTCTAGAACTTTCAACAAAGAGTTCATGTCTGAAACCTTTTTCTCATGAATGAGGATGATGGGATTCTCAAGCTCCTGGAAAACAACGCATATTCAGATGCCTTCGTTTTTTTGGGTGAAACGTATATTTTCACATCAAACCGAACAGAAAGATATGAACTTACGCATTTCTGTGTCTTTTCATCTGTGATAAAATAAGGAGAAATGTAACCTCTGGCTAGCTTCATTCCTTCCACTACTTCTAGCTCGTTCTCTAAAGTATTCCCATCCTGCGTATTTTAAGAACAATGATGAGCTATAGTGATATGTCAATCATCATCTGATCCAGTTACGAGGCTTGAGAAGCAAACTAAGCTTACAGCAACGGTGATAACCCCTTCCTTTCCAACTTTCTCCATGGCTCTTGCAATTAATTCCCCAATCTCACGCTCTCCGTTTGCAGATATAGTAGCAACCTATCAAAATAACATATGCATGGCAGTAAGAGGTTAACTTCTGGCTAAGCATATGTAAGAATCATGACTTAAATGAATCCTTTTCCAAACTCACCTGTGTGATCTCTTCTGGGGTGCTAATCATTACAGCTCTACTTTTCAAATCAGATACGACTGCAGCAATTGCCATGTTTATGCCACTACGCAAATCCATCACATTTACACCAGCAGCCACTGACTTGCAACCTTCTGTGAGTATCGCCTGAGTCAAAACAGTCGCACAAGTGGTACCTTTATAGCACAAAAGGAAGCAAACAGAGATTTAGATTACAATATTGTGTCGGCATCGTGTTTTCAAAATAGTAAAAACTTATCCAAGATGTTTTTAACTCAGACAGAGAATCAAGTCATTTACCATCTCCAGCAACCTTGTTAGTGGCATTTGCGACCTGTTTCACGAGCTCTGCACCCATATTCTTAGCTTTTGCCTCAAATGATATGCTTTTTGCCACGGTGACACCATCCTTTGTGATCTTTGGCCCCCCATAACTGTTCTCGATTATCACATTTCTTCCCTAACACCACAGAAACAGATAAAGATTTTGAATGTGAACGGCTGTTTCTAGAACAACCCGCACTGCATAGACTGCATTGATCTAAAAGCTTCTGAAAACAAAAAAAAAATATATATACCTTTGGCCCCATAGTGACTTTCACAGCTTCTGCAACCTCGGATACACCTTGCAACATAGCTGCCCGAGCACCAATCCCAAAAGTGATATCCTTGGCCACATAGTTTCTGCTGCTTATAATCCTTCCAGAAACCTTTATGGTAAGAGAGAACACCAAACCCGGTATTAGATAATTTGATATATGTTCTGCCAATTGAAGATAAATTATAACGGAGCTAGAGGATCTTCAACACCATTTGGAACTGATCAAACCAGAGAACTATTGCAAATTGCCAAAGCCCTAATTTTTGTTTCCCTACATCACTGATGCGACTATCTAGACTTGTAATTTGGAACAGTTCTAACAGTTTCTGGATTACAAACAAACAAGAATGCCTAATAACGAAATGCAATCAAACTCGAAAGAAGACCCATAGAAGTCAACGAGACTCACCAGTTTCCGGGAAGTAGACGAGCTGGAACACCAACAAACCCAGAAATAGCAATGCCTATCAGTTCAAACTATCGAGAATATTGCCAAGTTATAGAATGAGCTCACAGAGTGAAAAAACTGAAAACGTACCCAACTGAAGAAGACAACTTTGACAGCACTCGGTACATTTCCGCTTGCAGAGAACTAGAGAAAGAGAGGCTTAAAGGGTTTAGGGTTTTACTATGACGATCAATGAATCTGCTACGGAATTATAGTTTCGTCCAAAGAGCCAAACTTTTTTTTTTCTCTTTAGAAAAAAGCAAAAAGTCTGGAACTTTCCGTATTCGTGGGTCAAGCTCTGTTTCTGCTACTCCGAAATTAAGTGTTTTTGTTCTTCCATCACCTTAGGCCCATTTTAATTTTCCGATGGCCCATAATTATAGTTTTTCTGATCGAAGATAATATTTCAAATTGAAAAATGAGTGCAACAACTTGCATTTACCATAGCAATGAGTGAAGTAACTTGCATTTACCATAGCAACGAGAAACTGAACTTCGCTTCAATCACCAAACCGAAGCTCTAGTTTCACATAAACCAAGAAAAAACTGGATTTTCTTCAAGGAACATTCTTTGATCAGATACAATAAACCACATCACTACATAACTCGCAAACAAATCATGATTTTTTTGTCTGTCATCAGAATCTTGGTCTAGAAAATACACGACGGCTTTGGCACCTGCAAGAGGAACCAATGCCTTTGGAGAGATGAGCTTCAATGTCACGCTGAAGCATTTCCCATGTTTTAGATGTATCCCATTTTGCTTGTTCAATAACAGCCTCTGCAACAAAACATTTTCTTAGTGATTCCAATTAATATCGGATATCTTTTAATGCGTCTTTCGTAAATAATCTTCAGACATGCTATCCTACACCAAAAGATATTTTCAGCAGTAACGATAAGCTATACCTTCACACCCTTTATCAAACTTAGACTGAGCGCATGAGTCCGCTGATGATGAAAAGCCTTCTCAAAAGCATCCTTGAAGTTTTCAATTGCCCCAGATCTCAAATGTCCAAACATGTCTTGGAAGTTGGTTGAACAAGCTGCATAGGACAATAAGAAAATGAGTACCTAATACTAGGTATCAGCTTTTTTACAGCGATGTAAGTTCCTGAATGTTTCCAGGGGACGCCTGACTGCGAGAAAACACAAGTTGAGAGTATCTGCATTACTTGCAATATTTTTCTTGCAGCTGTTGTTTCTTGGATGATATTACACCTTCTTCAAAGTACGTCGCTTCTGTGTCATACCTATGACAAATAGGACACACATGAAAAGGAAACTGTACCGTCCTAGAATATAATCTACGCATAAGAAACCTTATAACCCAATAAAGTCAGCACACAAGAAAAAAAACTGTAAAGAACAATTCAGCACGAAATTCTTACTCAGATAAGAAAGCTTTTCTCCAAATCCGGAAACGGACCAGACTGTACAGCTTCTTCCTATTCACGCCAATTCTATACAACGTTTAGATATCAATCTTAACGGAAAAGTCACTGAAAAGGAATAAAACGCGAAGCAGTATCAAGAAATTTCACCTTATTATCAAGAAAACTTTTCACTGGCAATTTCCTCACATCGCACAGTTGCTACCATGACCTGCGTATAGGCAGCGTATAAATAACAACACTATAAGAAACAGTGACGTACGGGTGACGGGCCGAGAGCCTTAAGCAAGCACAATTACCTTGTTTTAATGGTATCTAACTGCTGTTGCAGCATCGCGTAGATCATCTGGGTCGACGGGTGAGATGAATCAGAGACCCCAAAAGAATGAGTTTGTTTACCGATCACGATCGAGCTCGAGGCTGGTTCTTTCTTAACCCCTCGATCTTTCATTAACTTTCTGACCTCTTCACCAGAGGAATTGACTCCACACTCGTTGTAAATGTTGTGTAGCAATACGTACGTGCCAGAGGCTTCGGGTTCGAGCTCCACCAATCTCTCTGCAACGCGTTTCCCTAAAACGCTATCGTTGTAAACCTTGCAAGAGCTCAGCAACGCTCTCCACATTACTGGATGGTCTTGAAACTCTGAGCTCAAAATCAGGTTCTCAGCATCTGATAATCTCCCTGTGCGACCTAAGAGATCGACGAGGCAAGTGAAATGTTTCTCGTTCGGCTTGATCCCGTAATCATTGTTCATGCTTTGGAAATAGTTTAGACCTTGTGGAACCAATCCTCCGTAACAACAAGCTATTAGAACCCCGAGAAACGCCTGCTGGTTCGGTTTGAATCCTCGTGTTTTCATCGCCTCGAAGAGGTTTAAGGCATCGCTAGCAAATCCGTGTTGCGCAAGACTTGAGATCATAGCTGAGAATGTTGCAACGTCTGGATTTTCGACTTCGGTAAATATTTTACTCGCAGGCGGCATGTTACCTGATTTTGCATACATAGAGATGCTCGCGGTCTTAACGCTGTTGAAAGCATCGATTCCACTCTTTATGGCATACCCTTGAATCTGTTCTCCTGAGCTTAATGCAGCAAAATCAGCACAGGCACTCATCATAAGCGAAACTGTGTACTCTTCCGGTCTGATACGGGATGAACAAAGTTGTCGGAACAGATCAAATGCACTTTCAAGCTGCTCGTTTTGGACATGGCAATTAATCATCGAAGTCCACGAGGCGATATCTTGCTTTGATGTTGAAGCAAAGCATCGCATCCCGTCTTCAGTTGAACCCATTAACGCATACAGCTCGATGAGACCGCTCCCAATGAACTCATCTGACTGAAAATTGTTCTTACATATGAGGCCGTGGATCTGCTTTCCATATTCCAAGGCTTTAGCGGCGCTACAAGCTTTGAGCACTGCTGAAAATGTCGTTGGCGAGAGTTTCAATCCCTGTCTTCGCATATCCATGAAGAGCTTCAAGGCTTCACTATAAGTTTCACCGGTTATGTCATCCATCTGGAGAAACCCGGAGATCATCGCATTATACGTAACCACGGTCTTGCGAGGCATAAAATTAAAAAGCTTTATTGATTCTTTCAAACTTCCAATCTTTGCATACATGTCAAGCAATGCAGTACCGACAACTAAATCGTATTCCATTCCTAGTTTCACAACGTAACAATGAATTGCCATACCATTTCCTTCGTTCAGGTTAATGCAGCAAGCCTTTAACACACTTCCAAGACCATAAGTGTTCAACTTTAGGCCGCCTCTCCGCATTTTAGCAAACAAATTAAGCGTTTCCTCCGCTGCACCGAGCCGAGCATAGCCGGAAATCAAAGAATTCCATGTTTGCAGGTCCTTTTCTTCGGATCGATCAAATAAGGACTTTGCTTGGTCAACCTTCCCACACTTACAATACATGTGGATCAACACATTGACGATAAAAACATTCCGAGCTAGACCATTTACAACAACTAACCCGTGCAACAATTTGCCTAAACCAAGATCACACCTCTCTCCGCAAAAACCCAATGCACCGGCATACGTGAACTTATCGAGCTTCAAATTAGAATCCCTAGCTTCAAGAAACACCCCCATCGCCTTTTCATGAAACCCCATCTGGCTGTATCCAGCAATCAAGGAGTTAAAAGAAATAATGTTTTGTTCAGGCATTGTGTCGAACAACTGGCGTGCCAAGTCCAACTCACGACACTTGCAATACATAGCTAGAAGATTGTTGAGCAGGAACAGACACGGGTTCAAGGATGACTTGATCATGTGGCCATGGGCGAGCTTTCCCAGAACCGCGGAGCCTGAACTCGCTGCTTTCTGAACAAGTTTCGTGTAAGCTTTGGAATCCAAAACCATGTTCTTTGGCTCGCATAACGAAGACAAAAAGCTGTAACCCAATCCAAATCGTTTGGTGAAACTAAGGATTGCGTTTTGAGATGTTCTTAAACACACTACTTTTCTCACCTTTGGCAGCATCGAAACTGAAATTGCAATGAATTCTGCTAAGGAGTTATAGTTTCGTCCAAAGCGCGAAACTTTTGGTTTCTCTTTAGAAGAAAAGTAAAAAGTCTGGAACTTTCCGACATTAGGCCTATTTTAATTTTCCAATGGCCCAAAATTCTAATTTTTCAATTGGAAGATAATATTTCAAATTGAGTGAAATAAGTTGCATTTACCGTGGTAGTGAGAACTGAAATTCTCTTCAATCACCAAACCAAATATTTAATTTCAAATAACAAAAAAAAAGAACGGTTTCTCTTGAAGGAACATTCTTTCATCAGATACAATAAACCACATCACTACATAACTCGCAAACAAATCATGAGTTTTTTTGTCTGCATCACAATCATTGTCTAGGAACATACAAGACGGCTTTGGCACCTGCAAAGAGGAGGTACCAATGCCTTCGGAGACATAAACGTATGGCTCTCGGTGAATCCCTCTGATCAACACCAAAAATGAGAGCTACCCTTTTGTAAGGGCCACGAAATTTTAAGTTTCTAGTAGGTTCGTGGGCTCGGACAAACAGCTTAAGCTTGTCGTCTGCTTCTTTGTTCTATGCACTTGTGTCAATGGGAACGGATTTCACTGGAGACGTACCAGAGCTGCTGCTGCTGCTGCTTTCTCCATTGGTTGTAACCTCGGATTGAGCTGAGGAGTTCATCGAAGTTTGGTTGGTATTTGTGGATGGTGCTTGTCCTTCTTCCGCGAGTTTCTTAAGAAGGTTCATGACCGTTGGAAGGAATTTGGTTGACAAGGAAAGAAGTCCAGGTAGCTGTTGTTGATCACAGATGAAACATTGGCAATTCAGAAGATTATTATTGAGATCAAATGAAGAAAAGGGGCGAAAGAGAAACAAGGATGTCGGAAAACTTGCTCATACCGCTCCATTGCGGAATTCTCCTGAAATATTTAATTGCACCCACAAGGCTTTGGAAACAAGGTATCCGACAAAAAGAACACCGAGCCATAGAGGATTTCTGCCACAAGAGATGCAAGCAAGGAAGGATAATGTGAGTGGGGAGAATCTCCTTTATATGGAAAAAAAAACAAAGCCAATTCAAACGAATGGGTAAAGAGTACCTTAACAGAGTCATAAATTCATTAAAACCAAGAACGACCAGGGCAAGGATTGCCCATGGAGGTGGCAACCAGTTGTTATTCCGTCGGTTAGCTTCCTGAAATTCAATGTGACTTCAGAATTTAATCCTCTAAATTTTGTAGGCTGTCAGCTTATGAACCACCAAATGAGAAAGGAGATCAGACTCTAATAAAATATTTTAAAAAACACCGACGTACCTGTGCAGAAATAGCCTGTGTAACGGTATATTCTGTCTCGTTCTTAAACTGTCTCCACAGTGATTTACACTGTACAGGTGTGATCAACGTCTTTTCTGGTGCAACCTGATAATAAGAAGGTATATCTCACAGGCGGGAGAAATAATATAAGAGTGTGTTTTTATTATCTACACTGAGTGAGGTTTTAGTCACCTGCTCCCAAGTGCTTGACGCAAGTGAATCAATTGTGCTGATACTCTTGCTGGTAGCATTGTTGCTTGGAGAATTAACCAGAGCAAGAGTCAATGTCTTCTCAATATTGTCGAGTTCATCATCCAAGCGGATAACAGCCATAACGGATAGCAGCTTCAAGGACTAAAAAAAAAAGAGAAGAAGAGAGTACCATCAAAATCTCACGAAATTTGCAACCGAGTCAAAGAATAGGTGCTATGAAAAATATTGATATCAGGTAGGGTTCATACTGCAGAACGAGCCATTTTGGTGATTGCTCTGATGTCCTCCTTTCCAGTCCAAACACGTGGCATTGAATCAGAATCATGGCTGAAGATAGTAGCAAATCTGGATAGAAATTTGTTTAATCAGAAAGCTGCGTAAACGATGTCAGCTATGGATAATTAAATAATGACAGAGTAGTAAAATGGTGTCACCTATCCTTCATGCGCATCAACGCTCTTCCAGCCTCTTCCTTTGCCTTAGTTTCAACAATACCTCGTGCATACTTCTCAAGGTCAGTGAGCATTTTATTCCTTGTTTCTTCGTCCATGTCGAAACCAGATAATGCGTCGGACAGACCATATACAGCCAATTCTCCTTCTCGTCTTAGCAGTTTTCTTATTGCTGGCCATGTTTCGTCATTAGCTCCATCCAGGAGAGCTTCCACCGGTCCGGATAATGCAACATTTAATTTTGACTGCAATGAAGATTGTCTATTAGGAAGGTCCAGATAGGAGTTGACACCTGTTTGGCTAGAGTATCCACACCAATATGTATGGCTTTTTTTCTGCTTGATAATTCTATTTACCTCATACAGAGTGGTCAGTTCAGACAACTTTGCAGTACGGACAGAAGAGATATGGGCTTCAATGTCACGCTGAAGCTTTTCCCGTGTTTTAGATGTATCCCATTTTGCTTGTTCAATAACAGCCTCTGCAACAAAACATTTCCTCAGTGATTCCAATTAATGTCGGATATCTTTTAATGCGTCTTTCGTAAACAGTCTTCAGGTTCCAACATGCTATTCTACACCAAAATATTTTTAGGCAGTGACAACAACAATAAGCGGTACCTTCACATCCTTTATCAAACTTAGACATGCAAGACTGAGCGCATAAGTCCGCTGATGATGAAAAGGCTTCTCCAGCACTCAAGGCCTTCTCAAAAGCATCCTTGAAGTTTTCAAGTGCCCCAGATCTCAAATGTCCAAGCACGTCTTGGAAAGTTGGTTGAACAAGCTGCATAGGACAATAAGAAAATGAGTGCCTAGTTCTAGGTATCTGCTTTTTTTACAGCGATGTAAGTTCCGGAATGTTTCCAGGGGGCGCCTGATTGCAACAAAACACAAGTTGAGAGTATCTGCATTACTTGTAATAACTTTTCTTGCAGCTGCTGTTTCTTGGATGATCTTACACCTTCTTCAAAGTAAGTTGCTTCTGTGTCATACCTATGACAAACATCAGGACACACATGAAAAGGAAACTCCTACCGTCCTAGAATATAATATATGCATAAGAAACCTATAACTGAATAAAGTCAATACACAAGAAAAAAACTGTACAGAACAACGCACGAAATTCTTACTCTGATAAGCAAGACTGGAGAATTGAGCTTAGCTTTTTTCCAAATCCGGAAACAGGGCCAGACTGTACAGCTTCTTCCAGTTCACGCCAATTCTATACAACGTTAAGATATGAAAATTAACGAAAAAGTCACTGATAAGGAATAAAACGCGAAGCAGTATCAAGAAATTTCACCTCATTCGCAATAAAACTAGCAAACTTTTCATTGGCAATTTCCTCGCATCTCACAGTTGCTACCATGACCTGCGTGTTGGCAGCGTATAAATAACAACACCATAAGGAACAGTGACGTACGGGTGATGGGCCGAGAGCCTTAAGCAAGCATAATTACCTTGTGTGCTGGAAGGTCCAAGTCTTTGTTGTCTTTGATGACTTGCCACATCTGTTTTGCGCTAAAAGCAAACGCATTTGCAGGGACAACTCCTCGTCGATCACCAGCGAGCCCGCCAGGTGCGACAGACTGGAAGAACCGTTGTCTCAAATTATAGACCTTTTACAAACAAAATTATAGCAAAAGCATTAATATCACCTACAAGCCATCTGTTAAGCAATAAGGTGACACTGGAGTTTATCCAAAATGTAAAGCTAATTGTGAAAGGACCTGCTCTTTGAACTGCTCTTCCTTCTCTTCATAACTAGAGAGAGCAACTACTTCAACCTGTCACACAAGAAACAACTTCATTTCTTGATCCTAGCAAAAGAAGAATAATACTACGTTCTTATCCAATGGTCAAGCAGACGTACATTGAAGAAATCACTCAGTGGGGTTTCTTTGTGTGCTTGAGGCTTGGGGACTGAATCCCAGATCTGTATTTAAGGACAAAATATAAGGAATTGCATAGTCAAAGCACATAAGAGCAAAAGACTTGTCTCTTATCATACCTTTTGAATGTCTTCCCTCAGCACTGGTTCTAAATTTTCCAATGGCGTCTGAAAATATTCATCCACATCTTATAATGCATAACAGAATGATGAAGAAAAGAAAACAAAAAGTGCAAGCTACCACTTAGTAAATGGTATAACACAAATACATACCCGTGTTTTATCTCTTATGACAAACATCAAAGTCGTCTTCCGCGGACTAAACAACCGCATCATAACCTGATCGTAGGTAGCGGGAAAAGCAAATGGTGTTTAGACTTTGGATCACAAGATCGGAGATAATTCATCCTGATAAGAAGACGCAGACACTTACTTGGAACACCGTCTTCAATAGAGGTTTATTTGCTGCTTGTTCCCGACCAATATCATGACACCACCTGGATTATAAATCCGAGAACCAGTACGATATAAGATAAAGACAGAAAAAGAGTGTCCTGCTATCTATGGAAGAAAATATAGTACAGAAACCACTTACATGTTTATGAGAACTATGTCTGAGACAGCAAGTGCAAAAAGAGCACTCTGTTTCTCGAAAGCAGTGTCATCCTAACAGCCAAATACGAGAAAATAAATGTAAGTAAGCCATTATGAACCGACACATAAGGTTTAGAAATCAATTTTTGTGTATGGGATCCTTAAGATTTACACAGCTACATGAAACAAAGCTAAGACTCTAATCAATACAAGCCAAAGCTTCATTAAAGTCACTCATAAACAGTGCAAAAGCTCAAATATCCGATTATACTAACTGGCGTATGATAAAAAATGGTAAAAGAACCAAATATGACAAAGAACGAGGCAACACACCTCTCCACGCTCTCTCCCATCGGTACCCTCTAAATCCATCACAACGGTGCAAGGCTCAATGCCAGCGCATCTAGCAATCCAGATTCCCTTAGTCGTCTGGGACCTGAAAACAAAGGAATTTGCGCGGTTAAAGAATCTTAAATTAAAAGCCAAGTATGCTTCCGACGAAGTGTACAAAGAGCAGAGCCTACCTTCCTCTAAATGCATCCATTTCTCTAAAGTTTGTTCCAAACAAATGATTCAAGAGCGTACTCTTCCCTGCAAATTCAACCGGAATGACGTCAAAACCAGCCCATACACAGAAAAAACATGGATCCAGAAGAAGCAAAAGCGTTTGCATTCAAGGATTTCTAAACATACCACTACTTTGTGGACCCATAATCGAGACAACCGCATACGAAAGACCACATTCTTCCAATTTAACCTCCTTGATAAAATGGTCAACCCCAGATACATTAAAGGTACCATCTCCGTCGATGAGCTGGGTAGAGCAAGCGGCATCTGCATTTCACAACACAATAAAGAAGAAATCAAATAAGCCACTCAGTACTAAGTAAGCCGAAAATAGTGTCTCTAAACGAAGCAAAGATCTTCCCGCATGTTAAAACAACAGAATCTGAAAATTTAGTCCTTGCTATTCAACAACAACATAAAAATCTAGACTTTTCATATCTTCCGTAATCCTCGCATTGGCGTTCCCTTTAAACCCAAAATCCTTAGTTCTGGTGATAAAGTTTGGAACTTTCTGTTGAGTCCTCGCATTTTACCCAGCACTCAAATCACTCTTAACCTCGCCATATTACAGATGTCACCAAAGAGAAAAAAAAATCCAAACTTTCGACAGTAGTAAACCAAATCTAACCTCGAAACAACCATTGACACTCATCTGCTACGAATCAAATCATCTAAGCATCTTATGAGCAAAGAGACTTAAATCAAATATACAAGACGTAGATCACAACCCAAATCACACAACTTAAAACGAAACTGAAATCGAAAACGAATAACGTTTGGTCAAAAATAAACGAATAACTGATCAGATCAAAAAACGGATCCACGAGATCAGGAACATTTATGAGCAGAGAGGATGTATATATAAAATACCCATTGTCGATCAACGACGATGCCTCACAGATAGAGTGATTGAATGAATGAATGAAGAAGAGACAGAGATCTCAAAAGGGGAGAGAAGTGGAGCTTATGATGCACCGGTGCTTATAGACGACTGGTTCTGCTATAAGGCTCATTGGACCTTCTTCTTATTTGACAAATGAAATATGCCAAAAAGTTATTATTTTTCCTTTTTTTCCCCAACCAATTTCTACTTTTTTTACACCATTTTATTTTAATATTTTTCGGTACGACTTAATTTAATTTCCTTTTACCCCAATATTCACTGATCAAATATATGACTTTATGGATTAATTACTGGCTAACTATTTTCTGAAAACAATTAAAGTAGTAAGTATTTTAGATATTCTTAATTCATGTTTGAGGAAATAATTATTTTCAGGTAAAATTCACTAAAGAATACTATACTTAACCAAAGAAATTATGATGTACTCATTGCATTGGTAGACCGTAAAGAAGAATTGGGTCCCACGTGGGCATTTCTGCATTGATGCTTGGCTGGACAATAATGGGCCCCACATAAAAGCCCAAGTTTTAGTTGGGATCCACCTCGCCGCCTCTTCCCCTTTGCTAAAGTTGGACGGTGTGATCGGCTCCCGCTTATCGACACGTGGAATTTTCACCGTCCGATGCCTTTCGTTGACCACCACAATTTACAAGGAAAATGGTTTATTTGGTCAAATCAAATTTATAGTGTTCATTTCAGAACGTCCGTTTTGATGTTAGGGAACAAATTTATATGAGGCCCATAAAAACTAATTAAAGGCTAAATCGAGGCCCAGTTGGAGACCCACAAAGAGTTTAAACGAGAGGAAACTCGTCGTAAATTTCGATATGCGATGGGAGAACATGTTGCAGTTCCGATCTCGTCCTTCTTTTCACTAAACGATTTGGATTGGGTTGAAGTTTTTTGTTTTCGGTATGCCAGCCAAAGAACTTGCTTTTGGATTCCACGGGTTGGTTATAGACTTATAGTAAATGGTTTAGGCAAATTGTTGCATGGGTTGGTAACGTTGATTATCGTAGTAAATGGTTTGGCTCAGAAAGTTTTTGTCGTCAATGTTTTGATCAACATGTATTGTAAGCGTGGGAAGGTTTTCCAAGCAATGTCCTTATTTGATTGTTCCGATGAAAAGGACCAGGAAACATGGAAGTCTTTGATTTGGGGTTATGTTCGGGTTGGTGCAGCCGAATAAAGACTTAATCTATTGGCTAAAATGCATATATAGAGGCGGCCTTAATTTGACCACTTATGCTCTTGGAAGTGTGGTAAAGGCTTGTTGTATAAACTTTAACAAAGGATATGGTATGGCAATTCACTGTTGTGTAGCGAAATTAGGAAAGGAATTCAATATAGTTTTCGGTACTGCATTGCTTGACATGTATGCAAAATATGGAAGTTTGAAAGATTCAATAAAGCTATGCCTGGCAAGCACGTGCTTACGTATATAATGCAATATGATCTCCGGGTTTCTCCAAATGGATGACATAACCGGTGAAGCTTCTTGTGAAGACTTTAAGCTCTTTATGGATATATGCAAAGACAGGGATTGAAACTCTCGCCAACAACAATTTTCAGCTTTGCTCACAGCTTGTAACGCCGCTAAAACCTTGGAATATGGAAAGCACATCCACGCCCTCATATGTAATATATACTATAATAGATGATTAACTCTCTCCAGGAGCTTTACACGTTAGCACTAAAAAGAGTGATACCATTCCTTTAAGTTTTTTTTCCAAACGTTGTCGACCATTTTATCTATTCATCTGCTCCAGGCACACTTGCATCATGTAAATCTTTCATCTTCTTTCAACGCAATTCTTCTCATTTTTTCTAATTAAATGAAAAATGATAAAAAAAAATATACCAACATCACACTCATTTCTCAACACTCAATTTCATCTCCTTTTTTTTTTCTTCTTACACCCTTAGAGAGAAGAACTGAAGAAGACTATTCTTTGTCCCGATTCTATTCCCAGATCGAACTTCGAAGACTCAAAATTTCCTTTTCTTTTTATTTTTTATTTTTTTCTTATAGAAATTAAAAATTCTCGGAAAGAAAAACCAATTTGAGAAATGGGTGCCGAATGAGAAGGTTTGTCGCTT
>KE154872.1:154379-167659 GCA_000411075.1 Sisymbrium irio | reverse complement strand
TTTGTATTTCCTTATAGTATTTTTCCCTAACTTGATGAGTGGCTGTTCAGGTGCATATCGTCTTGTGGAAGTTGGCTTTGGAGATGATGACCACTTTATTGAATATGACTCTGACACCTTCCTATACCAAAGGGTCAAAAGATCCCTGTTACTATGGTCTCTGCCTTAAACCTAAATATCTTTACATGGGTTATTATTAAACTTCTATAATTTCTGATTCTTGCAACATCGTTATTCGCTAATATAACTTCCCTCTTTCTTGATGACGACCATAGCTTGCAACAGGGACATGAATAGCTCCTTTCCTGTCTTTCTTGTAGAAGATGTTCCTCCAGAAACACGACGACTATAAGGTGAATATGCTTCAATTCTTAATTTTTCCCTTTTTGATCTGACTGCAGTGTGTTAATTGAATGCTTTGCTCTTTAATCAAACATTCTTGCAAACAATATGGGTTTCAACTTGTATGAGCAGTGTGTACTACCACCAGCGAAGGTAACTGACTCTGTTGCAAGTACCACATCTCCTCTCTTCAGAAATCTATTTTACTTACAAGCTCAGTTCCGTATTGTCAAATTGATAATCTATACACTGTTCAGCTATGTATTTCGTTGAGTTTTTTAAATTGGGTTTAATTGATATGTATGCTATGAGTAGAATGAATTCATTACATTTACAATTAAGCCATGTTTTTGGGTGGGAAATATCAAATTTCTGTATGAATCTCTGTTAACAAAGCTTTCCTCCAATACAGATCGAGGTTTTAAAAATAAAATTATGTTACCCAACTCCTTCCTTAGTATACAGCAAGTACACAGAAAGGGAGTTTCCAAAAAAAAATGAAAGAACAATACTGTAAGAAAAGTATGATTACCTTGAATTACAATATAATAGTCATCTTTACAATCGCAGAGGAAGATAAAGAAATGGATATAGAAACACCCAAACAAAGTTGAGTGAATGAGGAGGACAGACAACAATATCAGAAGAAAAAAATAAAACACTTTACCAAAAAAAAAAAGTCAGTTTTCTAACCCAAAATACATAATCCCTACATTTAAAAACAAATACTCCATATATCCTCCAAAAGACAGGTTTTCTGATTTCGGAAAATAACAGACTAAAACTAAAAGCCAAAAAACCAAACAAACCAAGAAGAGAATAAAAAATATAATTAATGGGAGTAACTATTTTCACAAATATAAATATTAATATTTAATATAGTGTAACTAATACTCCTTACATTTCTTAATAACTTAAATTTACAGACTAAAGTATGACCCAACTATTGCATGTTCTCAATTATATGTATTTAATAATAAATATTTATAAATCTCCGACCAATTATATTATATTAACTATCTCATTATTATTATTTTTTGCTGAAATTTAATTTTATATATCAGAACAAAAATTGTTTACAAAAACAATCCAAAATATTATTTAGGAGGTCATTCCACAAAAGAAAATGAATTTAAAAGATTATCTTATTATTAAGCAAACAGTGCATAAGTAAAAAAATGTATAAACAGATTGAATTTTTAAAATATAATAATAACTAAAATTACAAATGTAAAAATTTATTTGCTAACAACGAAATCTTTAACTATTTACGACAGCGAAAAAAAAATAAAGTAAAATTAAAATAATGTTAAAATAATATCAAATACAAAAAAAATAAAATAAAATAAAAAAAATAAAAATAAATATCCCGTGCATAGCACGGGTTTTCACCTAGTTAAGCATAATTTTCAGTGAGAGAACCACTCGTTTTTCAATAAAAATAATGTCNAATAAAAAATATAATTAATGGGAGTAACTATTTTCACAAATATAAATATTAATATTTAATATAGTGTAACTAATACTCCTTACATTTCTTAATAACTTAAATTTACAGACTAAAGTATGACCCAACTATTGCATGTTCTCAATTATATGTATTTAATAATAAATATTTATAAATCTCCGACCAATTATATTATATTAACTATCTCATTATTATTATTTTTTGCTGAAATTTAATTTTATATATCAGAACAAAAATTGTTTACAAAAACAATCCAAAATATTATTTAGGAGGTCATTCCACAAAAGAAAATGAATTTAAAAGATTATCTTATTATTAAGCAAACAGTGCATAAGTAAAAAAATGTATAAACAGATTGAATTTTTAAAATATAATAATAACTAAAATTACAAATGTAAAAATTTATTTGCTAACAACGAAATCTTTAACTATTTACGACAGCGAAAAAAAAATAAAGTAAAATTAAAATAATGTTAAAATAATATCAAATACAAAAAAAATAAAATAAAATAAAAAAAATAAAAATAAATATCCCGTGCATAGCACGGGTTTTCACCTAGTTAAGCATAATTTTCAGTGAGAGAACCACTCGTTTTTCAATAAAAATAATGTCCATTGAAAGGAAAAATTTGGGACCATTTGCAAAGCACAAGGATGGACCTTGTGTAGGAAGAGCCGACAAAGTATCCGAAGGGGACAATCAATTTCTTGACTCTGACGCTATAAAAACATAGGTTCATCTCTTTACGTGAGCAATGTGGGAGTTATGCTATTTGTTTCGTTGTAAATGAGCCCATTTATGATAAAGCCTTTCTTTTATTTCTTTTACAAAAATCGATATGTTTAGTTTATTAAATTGGGCCTAAGGCCCAAAGCCCATGTGCATTTCGTGTTTCTCGTTGAAAACAGAGAAATCAGTGCGGGAAGCAATCGCATCTCGGAGAAGAGAGAAGAAATGGCGGCCAAAACCCTAATCAGGTCGGGAGCTTCGCTGATGAATCGGTTTCTGTCGAAGCCGGCAAAAAGTCTTGTGCAGAACAATCTCAGATCGTTACAGCAGATAACTCATCAAGAAGTCCCGCCGTATTTTCCCCCGTCGTTGTCGAATCTACAGAGCACACTCCATTCGCGACCTAACGACAGTGTTACGCTTCAGGAACTCAGGGAACGTGGGTTTCTTCATCCATCTGGTCTTCCTTCACTCGAGTTCTTCTTACCAGAAGGTACTTCCCTCTCTTACCTCCATTTTGAATGTACCTGTCAGTAGCTAGATTGGTCATTTGGTCTGAACCGCACTAGACTGTATCATTTTGGCATATTAGATAGATGTTTTGGGTATGTAACGACTGAGTATTAGTCAAGTGGTGATCAGTGTTCTGTTTTTAGAGTGTAAACTTGTCTTTTGTGCGTTCGTGTGCTTACACAATTGAAACAAGATTAAAAGTAGTAACTTTGAGGTGGGTTTAGTCCTGTTATTGCCCGTTTGATGCTAGTGGAAGTACTGGATTATGTGTTGTGTAGTGTTCTGCGTTTTTGGATCATGGCGAGTTATAAAGTGCTTGTAGGAGGGTGAAGAATCTGGCTATGTTGTTCTTGGGTTGCATATAGTGGAAGAATGTTATGTGTCCGTAATCTAAAAAATATTGGAGCTTTTAAGTCTATCGTTTGTTGAGAGTTGCACATTCTGCTGCCCTATGGGGCTTGACTTAATATCTTTTTGCTTGGTGATGTAGTTGATCCTTCAAGTGAGCCATTGCTTTTATTTCCCAAGAGGACATTCCAACCAAGCACAATCAGACGCAAACGAAACCATGGATTCTTTGCTCGGTATGTATGTCTCTTCGTGTTAAAACGTCCTTATTTCAGCAGAAGTCTCACTTCTATTCCTTAGCAAAATGTAGTTCATCAAACCTCTAGCCCCTAAATGATGGAAATTCTAAAACTTTCTAGCACCTCAAATTCATTGCTCTTTCTCATTCACCTTAGAGGAAGTTGTTGATTACCACTGATAGAAAGTTAGCAGAGAATTATACAGTTGTAGTACATGGTGTTTGAGTAATTTCTGTTTACTTACTAGATTAGTGAATGTCTGAAATATGTACAGCAAAGCAACCAAAGGTGGACGTAGAGTCATAGCTCGGAGAATAGCGAAAGGGCGTCACAGAGTCACTGCCTAGAAGTCTGTCTAATCTTTCTCTGAATCTCTCCGGTTCTCTATTTGGCCGGTTAAGTCTCTCTCCTCGTATCCTTTCAGGCAAGAAAATCTGAAACTTCCGCTTTCATAAATAACTCGGATGTATTATTATATCCATGTTTTGATATGTTGTTGAATCTCGGAGTGGAAGTTATGATTTTTAAAGATCTCAGCATCTGTTTTTTTTTTGTCAACAAGCTTAACTCTTTTTTTATGGATAGTTTATATCAAAGGAATCTTTTTCTACATATTCTGACAAATTATCACTGATCTAATTACGAAACAATAGCTGTTTTTTTCGCGACAAATATTTTAAAATGACCAAAAGAGAATCTCGCAGTTGACCGGTGATATATTTTGTACATGAAAGTTGCATTGAATTACGACAGTCCACATTTTGACCCCACAAAATATCATAGAGAGAGAAGCAAATAAGCGACAAAACAAAGATGAAGACAATAATTTCCAATACAGAGGCTAAAACAAACTGACCATATACAAACACATGTGTACGTAGGTGACGAGAGAGAGATCGTACATCCTCCACATACATACATACATAAATGTGTTTGTATGTGTTCATTAATTGTGTATAATGTAGGAGTAACCTTTTCTCACAACTCACACGACTATAACCTGAAGAAGAACTAGCAACATTTATGTTTTCTACCATTAAAAAATTACAATGCAATATTTATAAAAAAGTAATTAATGTAACAATCACAAGTTCTTATACTATGTAGTATAAATATATTATATGGAAAGGACTGATCAACACATGTGGCTGATTATTTATGTTCTCTCTTCCCTCCTTATATTAAAAAACCGTATGTAGACTTTATATAGGTTTTTATTACGTACCCATGTCTAGGAATCTCATGTTGATGGAGTAGGACTAGGGTTTGCTTAAGTGATGACGTACTGTCCACCAGAGATTGGCGATGATGAGGATGATGATGATGGTATGATCATGTGATTGATGTATGAGTCCACTCGTTGATGATCACCAGGCATTTGCAAGTTGTACGTGGTGGGGAGAAGAAGGCCGTGGTCTTGTGAAATTGGCGAGGAGGATAATACTTTGCCTTGAAGAACTTGTCCACATAATAACTTTGTGGCCACCAATGGAATGCTTCGAGGATCATCACCATTATCGTTGTATGGTGTTACAAACACGTTGAGTTTATTACCATCGTCGTAATCTTGAAGGGTTTCATGAAAAGTGGAAATGGTACTCGCAGGGAGATCTGGTAGTGATGGCCATTGGGAATCATTGTCATGATGATGATGACTGTTTATGATTGGTGTGGCTGACAAAATGTCGATATTGCTGTAGAGGTTGTTATCTTGATGAGATTGGTTTGTGCTGGTAGTGGTCAGAAACTTGAAATCTCCTTCTCTAGAGGTTGGGAACATCAATGGGGCCATAACGTGAGGAGAAGGAAGAGGGAGGTGACTTGGACTGATGAAATTAGGGTTAGTGTTTGTGATGATATTTGACATGAATCTTGAACCTTCATCGTCGCCATCAGTAGCGCTAAATCCGTTATGGTAAGGAAGGTTAGTGAGCAAACTCGCCATTGAGGAGATATGATGATGAAGATGATGATGGTGATGATGACCATGATGATGGTGAGACATGAGCTTCTTTTTTATGCTTGAGTTCCAGAAATTCTTGACCTCGTTATCTGTTCTTCCAGGTAGATGTTTAGCAATTTGAGCCCATCTGTCAAAAATCCATAACATATAAATAAAATATGATTAAGTGTAGTTCACTTTCTTGATGAAAGTTCAGATATATGTTATATCACATACAGATGTAATGTTACCTGTTACCAAGAATGCTATGAAGCTCAATGATAAGAGCAGCTTCTTGAGGAGAGAAGCTTCCACGTTTAAGATCAGGTCTTAAATAATTTATCCATCTTAATCTACAACTCTTTCCACATCTCTGCAAACCTAATTAACACACACGCAAAACCACAGATAGATCAAAATCTATAAGACAGAATCTTTATCGTTTAAGAATTCAAGAAACAAAACCCATATACATGCCTGCATGTTTGGGAACCGAGCTCCAGCATCCATGGCCATATGTGTTGATGTAGTTGATGAGCTTTTCGTCTTCTTCCGGTGACCAAAGCCCTCTCTTCACCTTTTGCTTGTTGCAGCACGAGTGATGGCCCATCTCTCTATCTCACTAGTGTTCTCTCTCTCTCACTCTAAGAATGTTTGTACGATGTTGAAGGGTTATAAACATATAATATTGCAGAGAATTGGAGAGACTAATACACACAATTAAAATGAGAAATAAATGACGGCTGCAGAAAACTTCCCATTAATTTATTACAATACTAATACCACCTAATTGTGTGGACCCAGTTTTTTCTTTTTAAAATTCCTAAACAGCAAAACTTAAGTTGCCAATAATTTGGAACTTTTGTAGCGACTAGCGACTACCAAAAAGTAAAGAAAGATGTAATAATTTGAAAATAATGATGTAACAAAATAATACTAGTATTATGTAGGTGGTTTTTAGCACACTGAAAGACGGATTGGCCAGTGTATTTTTTTAGGGTTTTATGTTTATAAAAGGTTAAAAGGCTAAAAGCTGAAGTTTCTTATCAGTGAGCGCCTGTGTGGCTTATTACAGAATCATGGCCATTGTCTTCTTCTAGACAGACACGTGTTGCTCATGCAGACCGTACGGGGTCCTACGCCTCAGTTTTAAATCTCATTTTATTAAGTGTAATTCTGTTTATTAATTAGACTTTATATTGATGAATTGTAGTTAAAAGTTTCTCATATATATATGGTCCCTAAATTATTATTAGGGTAAAATATATGATAGTTATTTCAATCAGTAATATATAAACGCTTTGCCTCTGCAGAAAAATAATGCTTATATAGGATTGCCAACAAAGGAAGCAAACTTTGAATTTTGACATAATGGACTTTGCTAATTTGACTTAAGAGTTGATGTCGCTACATTTTAACAGTTTTCCCAACGTGAATGTATGTTTTAAACCCACACGAAAAAGGCGAATATGTTTCTTTATATTTTACGTTAAGCAAATACTGTATCAATTTGCCAGTCTCTATTAAATAAATATAAATCGAAATCATCATTTATTTTTATTCAAGTTTATTGATCTGCTTATAACAATAAGGGTTTAATAACAACACTTTTTAAGGGGGAGAAACAGTAAACAAGCTCACTGTCACACACACATGTTTACATGAAAAAAAAAACAAGAACTACTAATCCAACACATTTCATAAAATTTTAAATTCCAATCTACATGTGATATCAGTAATATAAATTAGAGAATAACCATTTTCTTTATCTACGCATAACCTTTGAAACAGTTCGTTTTTCCATTATAACAGTTTTATAATATACATAATTAACGTTCATATTTGTAATATGATGTACTATCGATATTATAAGAGAAATAATAAACGTTCATATTCTTTTTTATGTAACTTTCAAATGTTCATATTCTGTAATATAATGTACAATGTCCTATGTCATATAAACTCATAATCGTCCATACATATATCATCCACAGGTACATTTCAATTGTTAAAAAAAAATTCGTCCACGGACAAGCACTGATAGATAACTTATATTTCCTCAATTGAGATATGGTCTATTCTTTTTATTTTTTTTATTTTTTTATTTGTTTGGTAAACGTCTCTTCTTTTTATTCTTACCATTAAGATGTATAATTTTTTTCTTGTTTATTATACTTATTGTTCAGACAATTTGTGTGTATATATATACATATATGTGTATTGTATGTGTGAATGTGGAATAATTGAGTAGTTTATTAGCATTAGCAACGATGTACGTATATATGTGACTATTTCATTTGTTTGTTAAACGTACGTAACACACAATTTACCTTTTGAAATATGAAATTGTTGGTGACTAAAGATTAACGTCATAATTCGTGTCTAGCAGTATTTAGAAACACGTTTCCGGCCTGTATATTTAACCTTTTTTGGTTAAGAAGAAAAATCTGCACATTAACTTTTGTGAGAAAATTTGAAGTGATTTAAGATTTGACGTTTTCTTCTGTGTATTTTTGACTTCTGTTGTCAATTGTTACTTTCTATTTTTCATAAAATATTAACTTTTCGCTTTATAAGGAGCATCGTTTGACAGTTTCACATTCAAAAGAGTAACGAGAGCAAAGGAAGAAGTTCCAAAACAGAGACAACTTTTGATGCATGTAGATAATTAGGATCCTTCAGGGTAATCGACACTAGCTCGCCAGGCCCACGAGCTTTGTTCCTCTGGATAAGGAATAATCCGTGAAATCTCGCGTGTGAGGATTACCGTTGGCCGAAAAACTGAACCAAGACACACACGTTAGTCGCAACTGAGAGCTTCCGTATTATCAAATATCTTATTTCATAATTTATCTCCTATGATATTTAAATGCATGCATATATTCCATTTGATATTTGCCCAGATGTAAATATAGTAAGAATCAGCTTCGACGCTAAACCACCACCATTTGCATAACTTTTATCTTTCAAAAGTTTATTTAGGCAAGGTGAGACGCGTAAGTTATTGGTTGAGTCATTGACACACAGTCTAGCACTCGATATAGCTTTCTCTTTCGAACACCAACAGTAAATGAAATTATTTCTATCTTTTAATCAATCATTGAGAAATCTTTTTGATTAAAAAGGAAAATACGAGTGAACGAGCGGGATCTCATTATTAGTTTTCTAATTGCCACCAATTAATCAAGCGATACAGTGAGTTCGAACTTTCCCCTGTTTATCTTTAAGAGTAATGATCATAGACTAATTTATTTATCTTATCTAACTTACTAATTAACACAAACTCTTAAATCATTTGCAACACTAACTTTCTTTTTATTTTCATCTTTTTTTGTCTATAAGAAATATTATTATCGAAAGAGACAATCTCTTCGAAACAAACCAGTATCACTTACAAGAGAAACCTCGACATAGAGGGCTGCAAGCAGAAGAACAAACAAAGAGAATTAATAAGATGACAACATTCTTACATTAGAGAAGGGGACAACCTTCTTTCTTCGTACTTATTTTAAAAGCTGATTTAAATGAAAAAATAAGTATGGATAAATTTACTGTATATATACCACAGCATCAACGTATTTATGTTTCATCGAACATGCTTCTTATGCTTAGATCAATAACCTAACAATACCAAATTGAAATTAATATGTTTCAGGACAGAGAAATAAAAGCAATTTCTTTAGTCTAAAACTAATAGTATATTATTAGGGATGAATTTAATGCTTGTGACCGAAGCAATAGGCCCAAACATAAGATTCTTTTGATCTTGCCTTCGATGCCACATGCAACTAATAAAGAGCTTTCACACTTTTATTTCTGTTTTTGATGAGCCATCGAAGGACACTAACTTTCTAAACATTTTGGCTTTTTGCTTCGAGAAAAACATACTTTCTTTTTATTCCACAAAATAAATTAAATTACCTCAGAGCATGTCTTCTCCATACAATATTACTAATTACTGTTACATACAAAAAGTTCAAGTGATCCCAAAATGAAATTTCAAAATTATGCATTTCTTTTATATGTTTATTTTTCTCTAGAAATTTCTATTTCTCAAGAATATTATAATGGTTTTCTAGCTAATATCCTTCCGATACTTGTACAGATTCGGAAACGTCCAACTTTGATAATAATTATCACATTGCCTGGAAGTCGTTGTAGTAATATAGTATATAAGAAGAGTGAAGACTGATCATATACAATACACACAATACTTCAAGACATGATATGTATTTACACACAATATCGCAATGGTTTATTATTTATATATTGTATATGATCAGAGAGGATCGTAAACACGAAGTGATTATAATTGTATTTCTTCCTAAATTGTGATACATGGATACTTTCAACAATGACAAAATGTATGTTATGGAAAATTTATGAACCGAACATCCAAAACATGTTATTCCTTACAATTTGAAATTAACATTATTATATATTATCCTAATTTCATTAGTTCCTCTTATTGATCTCAAAAGGAATCTTATGGGATCCTTTTGACAGCAGAAGCGGCCAAATAATATACAGCTAAAAATGCTATATATAAACATATATCGGTATTCCTGCTTATATAATTAACGTCGTGTCTTAGTATAATAGCAATGATTCAAGTCGAAATTTTTAGGATCATAATGTTTATTTTCGTTTCCTTGCATATTACGAATCAGAGACTATTATTTCCACCTATTGTTGTTAACATAAGAAATATGAGGATACATATATCAAACTTGTATAGCTGTGCGTGACAACAAGAAAAAGTAAACGAAGAAAAAGCACAATTAGAGAGAAGGCCCCACTTTGCCTTCTTCGCTTCGTGGAAAAATTCCCTTTGAAACAATATGCAATTTGGTTCAGTCATATTAGTGTCATCAAATGTCTCCATTAACAGAGAAATTATTACCATGAACTGTATGTATTCGAGTTGATTTTCTCTATCGATATATACTACCTTTTTTTCTTTCCGAACTGTTTCGTGTTCGATTGAGCAACTTCACAAGCTTCATAAACGAACACTGTACATGTCTAAATTAATTAGTAGTAGATATGAAGGTAAAACAACCATTAACTACACTCGTTAATAGATCAGGATATTAGAGACTCTAAAACTGTTAAACTAGAAGATTAAAAATTTGACTGTTAGGTAGTATGTTTTCTACGGATAAATCTGCCAACTGTTTTTCTTTTCTACCATGTGTAGTTATAAACTTATAACTCAACTTCTTCGGCATAGAAACACATAGTTATCAAAAAGGAATTGAAACCCAAGACCCCAATTTTTCTGGCTTTGTTGTGAATTAGAGAAGCACACTTGAAGATAACGAAACACTAAAATTGCAATAAGTTCAACTCTTCTGAAGTGAAATTTGGTTATATGCTGTTTAAAGAAGTCAAAGCTCAACGGACTCGAGATTCTGTCGGAACCTTCCCTTATTTTCATAGTTAGACATATATATCTTCTTGGTAGTTCTGAAATTGACCTCTTACCAATTTCTTGGATCCCATCTTCTTTGCTCCACTGATAGACGATCTTAACATTATAAATAAAATACGTATATTTTCATAGTTGTTTTGTTCTACACGATTCCAAAACGTGAATGCAAATTTGCAACATAGTAAGATGTTTAATGTTCGTGCAATATACCTCTAAAAAAAGAATTTGGTAGTTCGTGAGGTTAGTCAGGTTTCGGCAGCAGTTTTTGGACTTAAGTTACACGAATTAAAATCCCAAGAAATATAATATAACATGAATGTGGTATTTAATTAGATGTTGTATTAATCTACTAGTAATTTGTAGTAGCTATATATATAGGTTGAATATCCCTAAACTATCATATACGGGTTAATGTATAATTACGTAGCGTGTCAATGAATCCCGTTTAGCTCGATTAATGGGTAGGTCCATTTATCATATATTTGTGCACAGGTGTATACGTATCATATATAAGTGCACAGATGTATACATTACGGGAAAATACATTGTATAAGAACATGAAAGTTCGTTGGACATAATATAAAAGCTTCGAGACAGACAAGGAGGAAGCTCTCGTCATATTCCCACCATAATTTGGTTCAACGTTCACTTTCATTGTTCCTATGGGATAAAGATAGCAACTGCATGATCCTCTCTTGAATATCAAACGATCTCTCATATATCCAATATAATCCATCATCCATGCATTATTACGTCGAGGGCTTTTATGGACAAGCTTAAATTCAAAATAATTTTGAATTTGCGGAAACATTAGTGGGAATTGGTTCCTATTAATATATATGTGACAAAAATTAAAACATAGAAGAAATATTTCAAGAACTAACATCATCGTTCCGCGCATATCAAATGTATAGAGGACTTAAGTTAAAGGATAGTAATTGTTGACCCATATTCATCTTGGGATGATATTTTCTTAATACTCCTAATAACTCCCCGAAACCAAGCAAATAAAAGGACAAAAAAAAAAAAAAGAAGACGAATAGAAGTACAAAATTTCATTATTTTTCTGGCAATGACTAATTAAATCACAATGACATTAATACAGCTATTTCCAGGTGCTATCCAGTACACTGGAGAGTTCATAGCCAATCAGTTTTTATTCCTTCCTTTTTGCATATATCACATAATCAATACTCGTTTTATAAAAAAGTACGAATCCGAGTCAAAACGTAAAGTAATTTGCTTTGTCAAAGTCAAAAGTTATGAGTACTTTTGAACAGTTTTCTTTATTAATTTTACTTCTCGGACGATATTCAAATCTGGTAGATGCCTATTAAATTCATTTTTACGATAGTAAACGAATTTGTAGAAAGTAGGGGAAAAGGTAGGAGGAATATTTTATTTTACTTGAAGTAAAGAAATTGCTAAAACAGTGAAATAAAAATTTGACTGAGACGATTCCTTTTAGAGTAATGTTTCAGACTCCGTGTGAGCTTGGCGTTAACCAAAACTAGAAACTAATTGATCAGTCAATTTTACGAAAATTCCACGGACCAAATTCTAAAAATAGAAATATGATCTGTCCATTCCATTCATTTATTCGAGCTGACACCATCGAGCCTTCTGCATACGCTTAATGCATGAATTTATATTAACTCTTGTCACAACACGTAATTATTCAAATAATATATATATTTTAATCTATTGAGTTTATAAAGGATTTTATGAAAAATGACATCTATAATGCAATTCCAGTTACTTTACTCCACGTCAAACCACATTTACAAAATTTAATCGTCTAATTAGTGTAGAAAAATTAATTTAAGTGATGTAATGGACTGTCCAGATTCACAGTTGACTTCCTTCCAAATTAAGTGTCATGCATGATTCGATACGGAAGGAATCGGCATCAACGAAAAAAGAATCAAATTACTCAATGAAGACCACATTGACACATAAACATATGTAATGTAATGTGAAGTATTTGTGGATATATATATGTTTGTGGACTTTTTCATAAATGAGACCCTACTTCTATACTAGTCTATTTCTTTTATTGCTCTTAATGGAAATGAGGCCATAGAGCTGAGGAATGGCTCTGCATCCTAGCCTCCTCCTAGGCAAAATAGAAGTAAGACGATAGAAAAGATAATACTCCTTTATTTCATTATTTGTAAAATCCTTTGTTGTTGTGTCCCTAATTAAAAAGTTACAATTAGTTTTGAGAAAATTACAAGTACAAAATGGCCTCGTTCTGATGAATG
>KE154872.1:123551-142441 GCA_000411075.1 Sisymbrium irio | reverse complement strand
TTCTCCTCCTCTTTCCCCTTTTTTTTTTTTTTCCTTTCTTACACATGAGTCGTGTTAGGGTTTTCTCGCTACGAAACCTTCTCCTATTCTTACTCGGAATTCCGGTTTTACCCCTACACACCCCCTTTCCTTTTACTCTTTTGGGTCGGATTGGACAAGGATTTCCCAAAGACCAACTTATTAGTTCATGTCTTAACTCTAGTTTAACAATTCTTGCAAATTGAGACAATAATATTAATTATATATTCTGTGGAAAATTAGGAACATAAATTCTTCATTATTTTTTATTTACGAGAGAAGAAAAGATTCTTCGTTGTTTTTAGTTTCTTTTACAAAGCTTTTCTTTCTTCTGCAACTTTTGAAAACCTTTATGACATGTGACAAGGCAGCTTCCGAGTTACAAAAAGAATATGTATTAGGCAGGAGGATGATGCTCAAGCGAGTGATAAATCAAACTATTATCTTAACTAAACAGATTTATCTATCTCTCTTTATGTTAAATTATGTTGCCAAATTATGTTGGCAGAAAATAATCATGTTTTGGGTGAAAATGTATAACAAGGAATAAGCAAAACGTTTAAAGATTAAACAGTTGCCTCTCGGTTCTGTAATTTTGATATTATATCCAACGGTTTTAGACATCTAGCGGCAAGGGAGAAACAGTACAGGACACGACTTTAATTGCATGTGATAAATCAATAGCTATTGTAAAACTCAATCCAGAAAGGAACAAGATTATATGTTTAAGGATCTATCCATAACTAGAAACACTGGAGAAGAGGCTAGTTGCTGAGAACGTGACACCTTAGTACTAGAATCTAAACGAACCGAACCAAATTCGATTTGCAATGTCTTTATTTTCTCTATAGTTCCCCGATCATTAACAAATACTTGATTGTCCATGTCCATGGTAACTTGGTAACGGAACTGCATTATACTTTAAATGGGCCTAGGAAAATGGGCCTAATCTCATTAGTATGAGTTGACTTTTTTAGAATCGGCAATTAAGTTTGACTAATCCCTGCCGTTGGATTGATGCCCTCCACTTGACGCACCTGATGAGATGATGGCTGTCTTTTGGTGAAGCGCAAAAGCTCAGAGAATAAACAGAGAAGTCGGAAAAAAGAACAAAAACGGAATTTGGAATTTGGAACTACAAAATTAAAATCAGAGGTCCAAATATCGGACTATCAAATCTCGATCTCTGATATTAAGAAAAAGGCAGAAACCCTAAACAATCACATCCCACCATTTTCTTCTCTCCTCTCCAATCTAAAATTCCACAGCTGCGAATTAGTTCTGATTGACACAACAATGACTTACGCATCCCGTATCATCACTCATTCCAAAAAGGTTTCTGCTTTTTCGATTTTTCATTCCAAAATCTGTTTTTTTTTAGTTCTTCCGTTCGATGATGTTTCCTGATCTTATGTAAAAACAACTGTCTGAGCTGAGTCTAAAGTATGCCTTTTTCTGCTTCCTTGTGTTGATTGAATTTATGGGTATTCATTCCATTTGGATTTGGTCATTGATTGATTGATTTTTTATGGGCATTTCTGCATTCGCTGTTCAGAGCTTTAAGTTGAGCTCCTTGTTATGTTAGTTGCTTCTGGCTTTTATGGTCAGCAGTTGTGGTGGTCTTAACTGTGCTCTCTCTTCCATGCTTCCTCGTGGGGATGAAAAGCTACAGAAAGTCTCTATTTTTACAGTAGAGTAATTGTCACTTGTTCAAATTTATCTCTTTAACACCACTCGATGGTTGTGTAATTTGACAGCTGAAACATGTTTCCACTTTACTGCGACGTGAGCATGCTGTGGCAGTCCGCGGTTTCTCCAACAGTACCCACCCCTCTCTCACTGGAAGAGAAGGTAAATAAGTGTTCACTTCGCTGCAGTTCTTTAGCTCATTCGTTGTAGGAATGTATCAAGTTGTTTTCATCATTTCATTTTTGTTGCTGCGGAAGAACATCATAACGTTGGTTCATTAAATGCTCATGAAACTGATAATTGAAAATTAATGTTTTGAGTTCTTCAGATATGTTCAAGATTCGCCTGAATTATTCCCCAGTAGAGAGAATTTCGAAATGCAGTGCCAGCAATGTAAGCCCTTGCTCTTCAGTTTGCGTTCTCATCTGTACCACTAAATCATGTCTAATAAGCATAATCATCAGTGTTTTTAGTCGTAATGTCACTAACTGCGCTAAAATAGGTACCAATGCCTAGTGGTGTTTCAGCAATGAGCGCAAAATCAATGACTGGACCAACTTTTTTTAGAGAGTATATAAGGTAGGAATTCCTCTAAATCCATTTGCCAAAGTGCAACTTCTTGCTACCTGCCTGAATATATACGTTTATCCTAAATATAAGCTTCTTTTGTTGCGTATCAGCTCCCAGATGCGATCAGTCAGAGGATTTTCATCCAGTTCAGGTAGTTAGTTCTTCATCCTACGTTTATTTTTTATGCTTATAACTTACAGGGACTTTGTTACTGTGTACATCTTCTTTGACCTGAGTGATAATTTGTTAAGAGAAAATCAGATTACCAATTTTATCTTTGCCAGATCATATTTCATAGCAATTTTATGTTGTATATGCTTGCTATGTAGCTGGTTAGCGAGATATAATGTGTTTATCACAGAAGTTCTATTATGGGAATTTTGTGTACTACGTAATGCATTCGCGTAACTGTGTGGATTTTTT
Organism: Sisymbrium irio; assembly: GCA_000411075.1. Lineage (NCBI taxonomy): Eukaryota > Viridiplantae > Streptophyta > Magnoliopsida > Brassicales > Brassicaceae > Sisymbrium > Sisymbrium irio. Next base: position 139,741 of record KE154872.1, on the reverse strand, counting down.
CTATCTGGTCGACTAGTTAACTTGGTTTTTGTGTCTTTTTCGGCCACATGATCCTTTTTACCAAGAACTTCTTATGTTTTAGATCTTCCTCCTCATCAAGAGATCGGGATGCCTTCTCTTTCACCAACAATGACTGAGGCATGGACCTCCGACGACATCCTTACTTAAATTTGCATTGTTAATTATTTTAACTTTATACTAAAGCTATCTTTCCAAACTTCAGGGAAACATTGCCAGGTGGCTGAAGAAAGAAGGTGATAAAGTTGCTCCTGGTGAAGTGCTTTGTGAAGTTGAAACCGTAATGTTAATTTAGACTGGTTTTTTTCTTTATTTTTGGTATCATATCAGTAATATAACACTAATCTCACGGTATATAATTTAGGACAAAGCAACTGTCGAGATGGAATGCATGGAAGAGGGTTATCTCGCCAAGATAGTGAAGGAGGAAGGGGCAAAAGAAATTCAAGTTGGGGAGGTATGAGAGTTTCTGGCTTTTGGAGACTGAACTCTTACGCTCCCTTTATGTAACTGGGAGTTGAAGATTATTGAATGGTGCATTAAAATTGGCAAATATCTTCGTCGTCATTTGTAGAATAATATATAAATCGTCCTGTGTCTTTGTTCGACTAGGTGATTGCTATCACAGTTGAAGAGGAAGAAGATATTCAAAAGTTTAAAGATTATACCCCCTCATCTGGTACTGGTCCCGCTGCTCCTGAAGCAGAACCAGCTCCTTCCCCACCAAAAGAAGAGAAGGTCGAGAAGCCAGCCAGTGCACCTGAAGCTAAGACTTCCAAGCCAAGCTCGGCTCCTTCAGAAGATCGTATTTTTGCTAGTCCTCTTGCCAAAAAGTTGGCTGAAGATAATAGTGTTAGTTTCCACATAAAAATATCTACTAAAGATCCTGTGGTTAATCTCCATGCTCTTAATTATCTCCCACTTTTCCCTTAAAAACATTAGGTACCTCTCTCAAGCATCAAAGGCACAGGTCCTGAAGGGCGAATAGTGAAGGCTGATGTCGAGGAGTTCTTAGGTAACATAGCTCCTTGGCTTTTCTGGCTCCTTACATTTTTTTCTCCGGGTCTTTCTTGTCTCTGTTAACAGCATTTACACAGTCCTTGGTCCTAATACATCATCCAATCTTACAGCTTCACGCGGTAAAGAAACTACTGCCAAGCCTTCCAAACTCGCCGATTCTAAGGTTCCAGCTTTGGACTATGTTGATATCCCTCACACTCAGATACGAAAGGTAAAAAAACCTTATATCTTGATTGCTTGTCGGATTTCTAGATTACTTTGACCCTATATCACTCTGTTTCGTGCTATAAGACAAATTTCTCTCTGTTTCAAGGATTCTGAAATTTGTTTGTTGTATGATTTTTACAGGTCACAGCCTCACGTTTGGCATTCTCAAAGCAAACCATTCCTCATTATTACTTGACCGTGGATGCATGTGTTGACAAAATGATGGGGTAAGTGTTAAGTTTCAGATTATGTAATTTGATTCAGTCATTGGATGCTAGACATAGCTATTTTTATATGCAGTCTTAGGAGTCAACTGAATTCATTTCAAGAGGCTTCCGGCGGGAACCGGATATCTGTGAATGATCTTGTTATTAAGGTACATTGTACTTCAGTTTCTGAAAGCAAGCCAAATCAAATCTCCATTTCTGTCGTCCATTGTGAAATCTTTTTTATTCGAAATTGCAGGCTGCTGCATTGGCTCTACGGAAAGTTCCTCAGTGCAATAGTTCATGGACAGACGAATACATCCGCCAGTAAGTGTATTTTCTGCTTCAGAGGTTCATGAAAACTTCACATAACTATGGCTAATTTTTCTTTCCCTCTCTTTATGTACAGATTTAGCAATGTGAACATCAACGTCGCAGTACAAACCGAAAACGGGCTATACGTTCCTGTTGTCAAGGTGCAGGAGCACTCAATAAAGTTATTACACCTTCCTCTGCAGAAACTTTAGAGTATTAAATACTCACTTCATCAAATTGCTTAATCCAGGACGCGGACAAGAAAGGGCTATCTACAATCGGAGAAGAGGTTCGATTCTTGGCTCAGAAAGCTAAAGAAAACAGCTTGAAGCCTGAAGATTATGAGGTTTGTTTAGAATTCGGTCGCTGCTCACTAATAATGCTTCTCCGAAAGCAAATCAGCTCAAATTGTTTGTTTGTTTGTTTTTGACAGGGAGGAACATTCACAGTCTCCAACTTGGGAGGACCTTTTGGCATCAAACAATTCTGTGCCGTCATCAATCCACCTCAAGCCGCTATTCTAGCAATCGGATCTGGTAAAGCCCTTCGCACATTACACACACACACACATGCTCCATCCATTGACGTTTCTTCCTCGTCACTGATTGGATTTTTATGTTTTGAATCTCAAATCAGCTGAAAAGAGAGTTGTTGCTGGTAGTGGCCCTGACCAATTCAGCGTGGCTTCGTACATGTCTGTAACACTGAGCTGCGACCACCGCGTAATAGATGGTACATATCTACCTCCATTCCTCTGCTGTTATCATCATCATCTCATGGAAAACGTCTAATAGTAAGTCGTCGTCCTTGTGCAGGTGCGATTGGAGCTGAATGGTTGAAAGCATTCAAGGGATACATCGAGACCCCAGAATCTATGCTGCTCTAAAATCCACACAACACACAAATACACGCATCAAAGTTGAGCTTGAAAGAGTCAGACATTAAATTTCTCTGGTTCGACAATTTTCACCAGATATGGACCCTTTAGCCCTGGGCATGCTTTTCAAAGTTGCTTGTTTTCGCCATTCATTACATTGAGTTGACAGATTGTCCCAAAATAAAATCAGGAATCCAACAATCTTACTGTTGTTAACGGAGTGGTTGGTTTCATCAGGGATGCGAAGTTGGCATCATAACAAAACCCAGTTATTATTTGCTTTTCATAGTTAGAGATGAGTGTTTCTTCTTACGAGTTGATGTTTTAAGTTACAAAAGCCGAATCTCTTTGGCAGTAAAAAGAAAGCTGATAATTGATAGAAGACGAAGAAAAGAGTGGATCTTTGAAACAAACAAAAACAGAGCTAGTCATCGATAAATTCCTTTATGGAGGGGATGGTAAAACCCTGCTCAAACCGCCCAAAGTCATCATATAGGTGTCATCAAACAAAAGAAACATAAATTAAAATCACATCTCGACAGCAAAAATGGGCAAATACAACAACTTTTCTCCAAGATCATCATCATCATCCCTTGTGTCTCCCTCCCATCTATCGTCTCTTCCTGCGCATAAATTGCGGGAACTGGAGAGGAACCGGTAACGTCGCAACAGAAATTGTGTTCTGAACCGATAATTTGCAGCCAAGGTTCTCAAAATGCTTCCTCAGCTCGATTGGGCTCATCCTCAGATCCTTAGCTATGTCTGCGTAGTCGGTCTTGAACTTATCCACGTGAAGGCTGAGCACTAGAACGTAGCTTATCAGAAGGCTGATCTTGTCATCAGGCATCCTGCTTGCGTCCATCTCGTTGAACAGTCTCCTACACTTCTCACGGATGATTGGCGGAAACTTGTGGTTTCTCGCGGACTCGAAACCTAACATTGTATTCTTGTCCTTGAACTTAATCAGATGGGTTAGGAACGTCAAGATACCAGCAACCGTCTCCTTCTCGGCTTCATCCTGCAAAGTCCAAAATCAAATTGCTGCATAAAGAAACTGAGCTAGGTGTAAAGACACAATGACGTTCAAAATCTCTAGGATTTGAATTATTTGAGTAAGCAAATCCAAGATGATATAACAAGTGTTACTATTTATTTGCATACTTCCAAGAAAAAGGATAAAAATGATACCTTGTTATCTCGCAGCCTGTACAACCGGTTACGAACAAAAGCAGGGTAATCGTCGGCTGCCTCAGCTTCTTGTTGCAGAAGCCTGTAAACATCTTGAAGGAATGCCCATTCTCCCTGATCGATAATCTGATCAATAGGATAAGCTTCTTTTGGATTCGTCGCAGATTCATTATGAGGAGGAATGTTGCGTGCAACAGAAGCACTGGTATTTTTAAGAGCACTAGTGTTAACATCTATTTTGTCAAGTTTATCTTCAAGGGCCATCTGTGCCTCAGGATTATCTCCTAGATTTCTCGCAAGCCTCTTCTTCTCCTGCATAGAGACCAGACACACATTAGCATGTAGACAAAAACAATCCTCTCAACGATTTTCAAGTGAGAGCCAAACAAAGGATTAACACTAATGCTATGAGATATTGAAGCTTCACATATGCAATTGTTACCAGCAAGACTGATAAGTAAGAGGAAACAAAGTTCCACACATAGTAAAGACGTAAAGAGTAACCTCTAAAATAGCTTTCTTAGACCAAAAAGCGTGGCCAGGGTCAGCTTCTTCTTCGTTATGTTCCATGGTGAGCGAACTTCCCCCAGCTTCTGAATCAACTCCTTCTTTAGTTTTAACTATTGGCTCCAATCTGATTACCTGCAAATTAAAACAAACCCCCACAACAACAACTTCATTTATCAACCACACAGAACCCAAAAATCCAAACTTTGATAAAGCATCATCCTTTCTTAATTTCAAAACCTTATTGTGAGCAATCGGAAGAATCCTCAAAGTCTGAGTGTCTTTATCCAAAACACCTAACGTATAGATACAAGTCTGTCTAGCAGCTTGCTCGCCGGTGTAATTGGAGCCAACGAACTCCACGTCTGAGCCAGACGGGCTTACCACAACCGTGGTCCTCTTCTTCAGCTCCGACGTATGCCTGTAAACAGTAACTTTCGGTGATTCTCTGCCGCGAGAAGGATCGTATCCTGAACTGAAGTAAGCCACAATCGGAGAGACTCTATCGGTCTTCTCGGAGACTTGTTTGACACTGATGTCTATCGTCCCGTCGTCTTCCTTTGTTTCGGTTGTTCTCTTCATCTTCCTCTTTTTCTTCACAACTTGTGGTGTCTTGAAATCCTCTTCCGTGTAGACTTTCTCCTGTTCGTCCTCCATTGCCAAAGAGCAGGGTTTTGTTTTTTTTCCAGTCGATCTAAAGTCTTAACCAAAGCTTCGATGATGTGCAAGAAGAGATTCCGGAAACTCTGTCTAAAACCCTAATTTGGTCGAGCTATGTTTGGGGAAATTGCAACACGAATCCTTATGCTTTGCCTGACTCAATTAAAAACCCTTACACTAAGTTTTGATTTTATCTTAGAGGCTTTAAACTTTAATCGGTTAAGAAAGACCTCCTCCGTTGACATTTTTCTTAAAGAAAAACAACGCGTAGTTTGCGAAAACAACAATGGGTAGTTTATGAGAAACAACAAACCACACGCTGTGTGAAATCTAATTACCCATTTTAATTTTTTTGTCTCTTTAAAAATTGCTAATAGTAGTTGTTTTCAGAATCATCTGAAAATGTATTACCAAAAAAAAAGAATCATCTGAAAATGTTCTTAAATACTATTTCTTTTTTTTCGTCATAATTGTAATGAAAAATGTATTTCGTGAACTTGTCAGAGACTAATGCATAAATAGAATTTTGATTTTATGAAACTGTTCTACAGATTAATTAGAAAGTAATTACCAAATAAATGTAAATTATTCATAAAAAGTTTTAAAAAATAATTTTGTTAGATAATTTTAACAATATTTATTTCGATTCAAACGATAAAAAGGAAACAAATTTATTGAGTTGAGATTGTTAAACCATGAAAATTTATATTGAAATCACAGATAAATTAATAAAATAAACCAGTAAAGTGTATTAAAGTGAGAACTTGAAAACATTTTAGAAAATAAGATAAAACACGTTAACTCAATAAAATTTGCCCATATAGCTATTTACCACGTTGGATTCATCAACAGAATTACAATGATTTGGCCAACGCCCTTATCATCCTATTAAGTATTAACAAACGGGGTTAGTTTCGTTTTCATCAACATCAGTGCAGTAATATGAATGGAATGATATTGGTTTTTGACTATTAAAACGAGTATTCTTCAACCGTTCGATCACTATGCATGGTTGGTATATATCTAAGATGTTTATTGTTTTTCACAAACTAAAAGTTACGTGTTTGACAAAGAAAGATCTACAGTTTCATTCCACCGTTTTAAAATTGACGGATGTCTAATTTTTGTCAACTACCTCTGATTCTCAATATACCAAATTATCGAGTCTATAACAAAATAATGCATCATCGATCGTAATGAATCATTAGACATATGTAATAATTTGAAAGTAAAGACCGTTGACAAAAAAACAAACGTATCCAAAGTCAAATTTGATGTTGTACAATTAGTATTCTAAACTCGATAACCTAGAACTCTGTTTACAAACAAGAAAGAAACAAAAGAAGCCAACGAGAGGCTGCTTCTCTGATGTCAATACCATTGACTAGATCAAAAGGATTTTTAGCGAATTATTTTTTTCATCCCGTGATCAACAAACAAAATAGTTTCAAATAAAGACTTTTGTTCATCAAACCAGAACTTTCTACCTTCCTTCCTAAACACACACAAATTTCCTTTATAATCTCGATGAAAAGAGAAGTTACATTAATAAAAATATAGTAACAAAACAAAAACACTCTGGCAGATATCTATAGCTTTGAATCATGGATGTTAACGGTGGAGAAGATCAATACGAAGAATCGTCCGAGTGGTTTGTAAAGTATTTAAATCGTCAAGGTGATTGGTTAGAAAAGACCAGAGGAAACCTTATGGTTGCAGCGACAGTTATAGCTGGTATGAGTTTTCAAGTTATGGTTAGTCCTCCTGGTGGTGTATGGGAGAGTGATATTTGTTCGTCCGGAGATCAAATAGGCACCGTACCGGTTTGTAAGGCAAAAGCGGGAACTTCGGTATTGGAACACGAGAGTTCGAAACGTGGCCTCTATCTTGGAATGGTCATTAGCAGTACAGTTTCTTTTTCTGCCTCGATGAGCCTCATTCTACTTGTCATCAGCGGCTTACGGCTCAGGTATATATTATTAGTAGATAAATAAAAATATATATGCCAGAGCTCACACATATAATATGCTCAGTACCAGTGAACAAATTATGATAATTTGCAAATGATTAGTAATTTTATAATTTTTTATCGGGAAAATGTGTTGGTGTTCTAAGTTACAACAAGATGTTATTCAGTCGTGATTCTTTCTATTATTTAAACTGACAAATGAATAGCATCAGCTTGTTGTTGACTGTGATTTGTTTTATTAATTAGTCCAATCGTTGACTTAGATTAATCTGATGATAATTGTTATATAGGAACCGGATGATAATGGCGATCCTTGTAACATTTATGGTAGTAGCGGTTCTTTGTATATCGGCAGCGTTTTTCTTTGCTGTGGCACTGGTTCAGTATGACGATGATAAAATCATCTATATACTGATGATTTATTTGGGATTTTGGATCGTGTTTCCTGTTCTAATACTTGTAAGCCAACTAGTTCGGTTTTTAGGTTGGCTTATTTGTTTCATATGTTGTTGTTGTTGTCCACGTCGACGACGGTCCCCTCGCCGGCTGCTGCCACTGGCTCCATCTCCTATCCATTAACGAAGAGGAGGAACCTATGGCTCACTCAAACTCGCATACATTTACTGTCAAATTTGATGTTGTACAATTAGTACAAACTCGAAAAATCTAGAACTCTGTTTTACAAATAAGCAAGAAATAAACATATCCAACGAGGCTTCTTCCCCAATGTCAATACTCAATATCACTGTCAGCTAAAATATATCTTTAATCCTCTGATCAACAAACAAAATAGTTTCGAGTAAAGACTTTTAATCATCAAACTAGAATTTTCTACCTCGCTTTTTAAAAAAAAAAAAAATATCTAAGAAAAGAGAAGCTACGTACAGAAAAGTGAGAAAACATAAACACTCTATCAGATATTAACTGTGGAGAAGATCAATCCGAAGAAACATGTCGATATCATTGACTCGATCAAAATAATTGTCAACTAAAATATTTCTTTAATCCCAAGATCAACAAACAGAAATAGTTTCAAGTAAAGACTTTTACTTATCAAACCAGAACTTTCTACCTCCCTTCCTAAAACACACAAATTTTGTTATTTTTTCCTTTGTAAGAGAAGTATTTTTCTTTTGGTGTAAATTTTAAATCTTTATAAGAGAAGTTACGTACATTAAACAATATATACAAGAAAACAAAAAAAAAACTCTTGTCAGATATCTATAGGCTATAGCTTTGAATCATAGAAGTTAACGGTGGAGAAGATCAATACGAAGAAACATGTCAATATCAATTACTCGATCAAAAGAATTTTCAACTAAACTATATCTTTAATTATGTGATCAGCAAACAAATAGTATGAATCAAGATTTCTGTTCATCGAACCAGAACATTCGACCTCCCTTTCCTATATAATCTCGATGAAAAGAGAAGTTACATATATAACTAAAACTATTAAGAAATAGAAACACTATGTCCAATATCTATAGCTTTAAATCATGGAAGTTAACGGGGGAAATGATCAATACGAAGAATCATCGGAGTGGTTTGTAAGATTTATAAAGTATTTAAATCGTCAAAGGTGATTAGTTAGAAAAGGCTAGAGGAAATCTTATAGTGGCAGCCACAGTTATAGCTGGTATGCGATTTCAAGTCATGGTTAATAATCCTCCTGGTGGTGTATGGCAGAGTGATAGTTGTTCCTCTGAAAATCAAAATGGCACCGCACGGTTTTGTAAGGCAAAAGCGGGAGCTTCGGTATTGGAACACGAAAGTTCGAAACGTGCGTTCTATCTTGCAATGGTTATTAGCAGTACAGTTTCGTTTTCTGCCTCGATGAGCCTCATTCTACTTGTCATCATCTGCTTACGGCTCAGGTATTATTAGTAGATAAATAAAATATATATGCCACATTTAGGTTGTAGCGGTTCTTTGCATATTCGCAGCATTTTTCTTTGCTGTCGCATTGGTTAGTATGAAGATGATACTGTCATCAATATACTATTGGTTTTTGTGGGAGTTTGGATCGTGTTTCCTGTTCTACTACTTGTAAGCCAGCTAGTTCGGTTTTTATGTTGGTTAATTTGTTTCATATGTTGTTGTTCACGTCGGCGACGGTCCTCTCGACGTCTGCTGTCATTGGCTCCACTTCCTGCCCAATAACGAAGAAGAAAAACTTATGGCCCACTCAAAGCCACATATATATGTATAGTGTATATGGTGTTATCAACGTGATCACTAGAATAAAAGTCTCTCATGTATGGTGGTATAAGGGTAAATCACTTTACTGTATGGAGCAAATATCGTTTAATTACTACTACAATCGTTTGGTTAATTAATGATTTTCTACGTGAAGCAAGCATCTTGTAATAACTAATTAGTCATCGTAGTGATCTTGACATCTTGTTAACGAATTATTATTTTAGCACTGCAACGTAAAAGCATTTCTAAGTCTAGACTCTAAGAAAGAAAATAATAATTCCGGTAACAAAGAAAACAAACAACAGTTTCATTGACATTTTTCAGTAATAAGACGGGTTTACCAAAGTTGATAAGCATTTCATTGTGAGAGATTAATGTCGTGATACAGAAATATACTACTATATTTTAGCATGTATATGTAGGCTGTAGCATATTGATATTTGTGTGATTGGATAGATCGAAAGAATGTTATTTTTTCCGCTTTATAATCAGGCAAAAATAAATAACTCGTAAAAAACCTAGAGGCCTAAAAAAAAATTAAGATATATATATATATATATATTTACATGTCGATATGTCACGAAACTGAAAAAAAAAGAAAATAGGGAAAAGTTAGTCAAAGTGAGAGAAGGAGGTAGGTCTCGTGCCCTATAGTATCTGCATTACCCACCCCTCGTCTCCTATACATACATTTACATATGTACCACATTTATAAATCTCCATTGTCGATTTTAGTTTCGTCTAAATAATAAAACATAATAAAAACAAAGTGAGAAGGAAAAAAGAAGAAGAAAAGAAGATGATGATGATGCATATAAATGACTAAAATGGAAACTTATGCTCTAAAATGGAAATATCCATTAGTCCAAAGGTCTTTCCACCTTCTTCATCTACCTTATTCACATCATGATCGTCACTTTGACCGACCCCCAACAGATCTATCTACATGTTTAGCGCTCTATATGATGTTTACATACCATATTACATATCTACATATAAATATCACAACACATTTTTTTTTTTTAAATATCACAACACATATTATCTCGAAATACGTTTAGCATGATGGTAATTAATTGCTTTAATTGGTTACCTGCCGAGTGACACTAAATACAAAATTCTGAAGAACCGCGGAATAACAATTAGGCCAATTCGTAAAACTAACTTCGAAAAGAAAATTCAGCGTCGTTCAAAAATTTGTTCCTTAACGATTTCAATTTCACAAATCTGTCCTTATATTCCATATATGGTTCTACTTAGTTTCTACTAATCAGCAGTATTACCAATCGAGTTTTGCTTTTATTTTGTCATCCAATCGAACTATTTGAATCCTCAGAGATGTTTTAGAAAACTAAATTGTGTGAACTGTGAACCATCTAAACATATCAAGTTTATGCATGTGTGAACTATGTATGTGTGTATACTTATTGTATGTATGTGTGTGTATGAGTATGTATAGAAAGGTAGACTGTAGGTGTGTAAGAAGAAAGATCTAGGGGGCTTCAAAAAAAGGAGAGAAAAGGACAGAGCATGTGAAAAGAGACAGAGAAACAAACAGAGTAGTGAACAGTCTTACTCTTTTTTATTTTCTCTGCACTTAATGAACCCAACCCTCTCTGAATATTTCTGATTCTTCACATGCCTTTCTCTTCTTTCTTATTCCTATTCTATAAAACTAATGCCGGGGAAAAATATTTAATAAAAACGACAAAATATTTAACATTTTTAAAAAAGGACAAAAGTACTTTCACTTCACTTGCAACCAAACAAACCTAGTCCCCTTCTTTATCCAATGGTCTCTTCCATGCTCTCTATTTCCCATCTAAACAACCTTTTCTTTCTTTCTTATTTACCATTTAGCCACCTAAAGAAAAAACATCACATTTCCTACATATATCACCATATGAAAACTTTAAAAACACGTTGACAAGAAAACGAAATTGTAAATTATGATTTTACTTCTTAAATAAGTCAGCGAAGCGTAAATATTTTATCTTTAGTTAAAAAAGTTTGGTTCTTTCTTCCCGAGTCAGAGATTTGTGCAGTGATACAAGAAGAAGCTCATTCCGATTTCTATTAATAAATACTCGTCAATTCTTTCTTCAACACATCTATCAGTTGTTTTCATCTATCTGATTTTCCTCTGTCTTGAGACAGTAATATCAGAGCTCACTAAATGTAATAATTAAAAAAAAAAAGCTCAGTAAAAAGGAAATGGCACTCATTTTCAGGCCATCAAGTATTGGGATACAGCTGAAATTAAAAAAGGGCATCTGCTCTAGTCTGCTCAATGGAAGAAAAAAAAAGATTCGCAAAAATCAATGCACTTTTTTTAATACAAATTTATTTATTAATACAATCTAAAATAAAAGGATGCAATATTGAAAACCATTGAGGAAAAAAATCGAGAAGAGAGGAAAGAGTAGTCAGAGAGACAGGAGCATCAAGTGCTGCAGAAGAAGCAACAGGAACACTGGGCCTGAGTCTCTTCAGATTTGCCAGTCTTTATAGGACCACACTCTTCTTCCCCTCCTTACATTTTTATCTATCTATTTTAACATTTACAATATTGGATATTTTAATGTTGTTTTGATTTTACACTACATGGCAAAACTCCTTAAAAGCTCTTGTCCTCATCTGACACTTTTTTTTTTGACATCTATCTCTCTTAGATTTTCTTTTATGATTGTTTTGTGATACAACTCTTTGATTTAACTATTAACAATATAAAATCATAATTCGTTTTTTTTATTAATATTTTTCCCCAAAATACCTTATTTTTCCTGGTTTGTTTCATAGTAATAGAGTGTGACTAATTGTATAGTAGTAATCTCTCTTCTGTAATTAACTACAGAAAAAATACAGTATATATATAAAAGAGGGACTAGCCTCGTGAAGAGGGAGACGCTAGCAAGTGTTCATGCAAATTGCATCTGAGGAATATATGTTAAGAGAAAGAGGAGAGATAAATATCAAACTCAGAGGGAAAAAAAAAGTGACAGAGAAAGTGATCTTCTTTGTCTGTCCCTGTCCTAAACTCAGGAACCCTAGCTAATCTCTGAAGCTATCAAGAAACTCTTTTTTTCTTCTTTTTATGCTCTTTTGATTTTGCTTCATAACCAACCCTTTGAGGAAAGCTAGAGAAGAAGAATAAGAAAGATGATGAGTCTAAGTGGAAGTAGCGGGAGAGCAATAGAGAGGCCTCCATTTACACCAACACAATGGGAAGAACTTGAGAATCAAGCCCTAATTTACAAGTACATGGTCTCAGGCGTTCCTGTCCCACCTGAGCTCATCTTCTCCATTAGAAGAAGCTTGGACACATCCTTGGTCTCTAGACTCCTCCCTCACCAATCCCGTAAGCCCTAATCTTAATTAATATTTTCTATTTTGTTGATTCCCTCCTATTTTCCTTTTTTTTTTTGGGCATAAAGTTTCAATCTTTTGTTGATTCTCATGCCTCTAAAGCTAGCAGCTTTTGTGTGTTTTAGGGTGTTTGCGTTTCTGTCTAAAGTCTTTTACTTTTTCTTCCTAAGACCACTTTCACAAACTCAGTGCTTATAATCTTTTATTGATTTTTTTGATAAATTAATTAAGGTCTTAAACACTAGGGTTTTACATCAAACATCATGATAATTATAGGTTTCTTGGTTAATTGAATGATGCAGTTGGGTGGGGATGCTATCAGATGGGATTTGGAAGAAAACCAGATCCAGAACCAGGAAGGTGCAGAAGAACAGATGGTAAGAAATGGAGATGCTCAAGAGAAGCATACCCAGATTCAAAGTACTGTGAAAAACACATGCACAGAGGAAGAAACCGTGCCAGGAAATCACTTGATCAGAATCAGACAACTGCTCCTCTAACATCACCATCTCTCTCTTTCCCCAATAACAACAACCCAAGCCCCACCTTGTCTTCTTCTTCCTCTACTTATTCTGCTTCTTCTTCATCTCCTTCGCTTGACGCTTACAGTAACAGCAATAGGTTTGGTGTTGGTAGTAGTAACAGTACTAGAGGTTACTTCAACAACCTTTCCCTTGATTATCCTTATCCTTCTTCTTCACCTAAACAGCACCAGCAGCAACAACAACAACAACAGCAACAAACTCTTCATCATGCTTCTGCTTTGTCACTTCATCAAAACAGATCTACTGCTTCTCAGTTCAATGTCTTAGCCTCTGCAACTGACCACAAAGACTTCAGGTTCTGTGCCTTGTCATTTGTTACATGATTACGATCGTGTTCGTTCTTGAATTTTTTTAATTAAAAAGGCATGATCTTTAACTATGAGAATTTTTGTTTTAATTATGGCTTCAGATATTTTCAAGGGATTGGGGAGAGAGTTGGAGTTGGGGAGAGAACTTTTTTTCCAGAAGCTTCTAGAAGTTTTCAAGATTCTCCATACCAGCACCAACAACCGTTAGCAACAGTAATGAATGATCCGTATCACTGCAGTACTGATCATAATAAGGTTGATCATCATCACACATACTCATCCTCATCATCATCATCTCAACATCAGCATCATCATGGACAACAACAACAACAACAATGTTTCGTTTTGGGCGCCGACATGTTCAACAAACCCACAAGAACTGTCCTCGCAAACACATCGAGACAAGATCAGGAAGATGAGAAAGATTCTTCGGAAACGAAGAAGTCTCTTCATCATTTCTTTGGTGAGGACTGGGCACAGAACAAGAACAGTTCTGATTCTTGGCTTGACCTATCTTCCCACTCAAGACTCGACAATGGTAATCTACAGTCTGATCTATGCCATAGCTAGATGTTAACAGTTTCAATTTATTGACAGTTTTTTAAATTAATTTAAATATAATTTCTCTCAGGTAGCTGATTAAGGCCAGAGAGTATCAATGATGGGCCTGCTGCACCAAAACACACAAGTTTGAAATGTTGAAGGGTCACATTTCACATCTATTTCCGTGGAACATTGAGACAAGACACTGTTTGCAGAAACCTATATGTATGCATTTATGTATCTCTCTCTTTTCTCCATGTGTGTTTTAGGTCCAACAAGAAAGCTGATCCGACATATATTATCTGTGTGTGTTTCTCCTGCTTTTTCCGGCTACTGTTTCCTTTCAAGCAGTCGTTTTTGTTTATTTAACTGTAGCTGACAGAAACACAAATGAAAACATGACTTTTGTGAGGGTTAAGATTATATATATATATTGATTTGTTTCTTAGGACGCAAGCATCTTTGGTCGTTTACGTATGGAACTATTTAACACATCAATCTAGTTTTTCTTTTCATTTCCAAGGCCAGTCTTGATTTGCGATTACATGTTAAAATAATAGGAAAATTATTTGTCCATTAATTGCAAAAGGAATTTGCAAAGGGATAATCATGGCTTAATTTGAAATCCATTTCTAATTCTGGACGAGGCAAAGTACTGTATAAGATGATTAGAGGCAAACACAATGAACATAATTTTCTGTCGAGATTATACGCAGGTCAAATGACGTTTATAGACTTAAGAATCTCGAGCATGCATTTATAAAAGGAGAGTGATCAAAACCAGACATCATATAATCTAGATTTTGTCGTTTATAGAAAAACAAACAATCATATACTCCAACTTTTGGTGTATACTGTATGTACTTCCATGCATGTGCTTCTTTATCATAAGGAACGAGGGAGAGTTAAAAGGCCAACATCATTACTCTTGATCCATTAAGTATAAAGCTTTTACGTGCGTATGATTACTTGGAATCATTACCAACACTAATTATATTCTATTCCAACATTTTCATACTATTATAATATATTTATCTATATGATGTATGTATGATGAGCATTTAAAAAGCATGTTGCCAACGAAGATTCTGTGAGTGGAATCGAGTCCAGATCAAAACCAGCACATCTTTGGTCAGTCATACCAAGCAAAAAAAACGCGTTTTAAAAACACTTTCATACCCATCATCATCATCTTTAACTATGTCCTAACCAGACCGGTTTGCGTTATCTGGGCATGAAACTTTCAGAACACCAGAAATTTTCCAAACCGTACTAACTTAACTACTCTGGTCTGTGTGTAACCACCGGCTCTTGGAATACGCAATACCAACAGCTCTAACCAAACCAAAGCAGAGGTCGGTCATCACTTCCTACTACCATACGAATCTTTTACGCAATTCACACTTTGCAACATGACATAAGAAGATGCAGAACCCGAGAGCTAAGTAACAAAGAGTTTACAGATTTTACAGATTTGAACAGGAATGATCCCACATTTTCTGATTCTAAGAGGTACCAGTTACAGTCTAATCGGCTCCTACCTAGAAAAGTCTCAAAATCATCATACCTAAGAGAATTGACAAAGAATCTCTCGAGTCTAAGAAAAGCAAAACCATGGAGAAGGAAACTTGATCTTCCTATAATACTCTGCCTTGATATGACACAAAGCAAACCGAAATATCGCATAAACAGGGGAATTGTGAACAACCCTGAATCATTTAGAGAATGTACGTAACAAGAATATTCAAAAATGAACAAACACATTTGCGAACTCACAAAATGAAATTAGATATCTGTTTTTTTATCTTTTTTTTTTCCTGGAGGAACATGTCACAGAATCGCTAAAAACAATAATACATGACTTGGAGAGCCACTCCACCTCTCTCTCTCTCTCTCTCTCTCTCTCTCTGTGTTTCACTCTAGTTAGCAAATGGTTAGGCATGTAAATGAAAAACTAAGAAGACCGTAAAAAAAAAAAATAAAGACAGAAGAAGAAGAAGAATGAATACAAAAGAAGAAAGGAAATGGTTGAAATCCAGAATGTACCCATTTACAGAGAGGGAACAAGGAGGCTAATGATGAAAGTGTTCCCTTGTTTGATCCCAAAAGTCGATTTGGTAAAAAAAATATCAGTAGGTGTGAGTCATCCTTAGAAGCTGATTCCTCTTGAAAACCAAGAAGGCAACGACGCAAATCTGCAACGTTGCTGCGAAACCAGCAAACACCAGACCAACCGTTTTCCCAGTGTTTAACCCGCTT